>PVHY01027195.1:0-16484 GCA_004024945.1 Uropsilus gracilis
GATAAGGCGAGAACAGGTTAGGCCACACACAAGCGAAGCCCCACTCCCATGGGTGGGGTCAGGGCTGGGCCAGCAAGACTCCGGGCTCAGGGAGTCAGAACAGGGCTGCTGGGGGTTCCGCCTGGCGTGGGACAGTGGAATCCATTCACTTCAGCAGCTGGATTCACCCACCTCCTGAAAGCTGCCCTGATATGAACCCCATGGTGGGTGGACACAAACGAGTTGGTGTAGGAGCGATTTCTTGAGAAAAGGGCCACACAACCAGGCCCTGAAGGTCAGAGGAAATCTATGAGGCTTCACTCAGGTCTCTTAGTTCAAAAGTTACCTCTCCCAGGAGCCTCCCCTGCCTCATCTATGGCAGGAAGAATAATGATCCCCCAAACATGCCCACAGTCTAATCCCCAGAATCTGTGACTGTGGCACATTACATGCAAAGGGGGCTTTGCAGGTGTGATTAGGAATCTCGAGGCTCCTAAGCCGGTGTGGTGGCGCACGCCTGTAGTCCAAGCACTGGGAGGCAAGAGGTCTAGGATCGCTTGAGTTCGTGGGTTCAAGACTACCCTGGGCAACATAGCAAGACCTGGTCTCGAATAAGCATCTGGGAGCAGTGGCACTCACCTGTAATCCCAGCTACCTGGGAAGCTGAGGCTGGGAATTGCTTGACTACCCTGGGCAACATAACGAGACCTAGTCTCAAAAAAAAAAAAAATCGAGGATCCTTAATCTGAAGATTGAGGAGTGGTCATCAAGTGAAAATCAAGGTAGGTCATCCTAGTTTATCAGGTGGCCAGGGCAGAACTACAAGAGTCCTTTTTAGAGGGAGGTAGCGAAGCTGGGACCCCAATATGGGCAGTATTAAAATTTAGGCACTGATGCCACGAGCTGTGTCCGGAAAACACAGAGGTAAAAGAGGCCTAAACAGGAAGGGGACTTTTACTTTGTTGAAAATTCCAGGTGTGGACCCAGGAAGAGAGAATGTAGCACCGAGAAGGTGTGTAGAGGGAAATTGGAGCCTTTGGCTTTTAGAGAGAGAGAGAAAGAGACTAGAGAGACTTGGGGAGAGGAGAGGCTTGAGAATGGCAGGTGGGTGGAGAGTAGCCTGAGTGACCAGGCTGATCAGAAGCCTCTGGAAGAGTGAGCTGGTGGTGTGGCAAGGAGCCATGGTGGCCGGCAGAAGAGTGGCCAGTGTGGAGTGTGTGGCACCGCAGCAAGGTGGCACAGTGAGCTGGTACCTGGAATTGGCCAGGGATTTGGAAAGCCGATTTGTGCATCAGCAACTGTTGAAAAAGTTTGAAGAGAGTTGGAGAAGCGGAGCAGCTCGGAACAGTGGAGAGAGAAAAGCAAAGAGAAGATGCTGGAAAAAGACGGGACTTTGCAGAGTGCCTGCCTCAGGTGTGGGGGGGGGGGCAAAGGGCTCCATCTTGGACATGTGTCTTTGGGACATTTGGGACAGAAAATGGTGACTGGGGTAAGAGAACTGCCGCTTTGAGGACTTTTTGTTTTGGCTTTGAGGACTTTTTGTTTTCCCTGTTAATGTTCCCTTGTAAATAAATCCTGTTAAACTGCGTTTGAGTAGCAACTGCTACGTGTCGGTCACACGCGGGTGATATGGCCCTGAGGGAACCTGGGTGGCAGAAGCCACATTATAGAAGTGGCCTCTTGGTTGGAGGTTCTTGCCCCATTTTTTGCACCTGATTTCAATAGGAGGTTAGAGGGAGAGATAGGTGGTGACCAACAATGAAACAGTGATGCCAGGACATAAGTCAAGGAACGTGGCACTTCGAGAAGGAAATGGAAGGAAATGGATTGTTCCGTGTCCTGAAGGAATCAGCCCGACTCATCCATTCCAGATCTGACTTCCAGAACTCCTACACAATAAAAATGCGTTAAGACATTGAGTTTGTGGTAATTCACTATAGCACCTCGCACAGAGGGCGCAGTGGGGTGCAGGCAAGCTGCTCCCCCCCTACGGGGGTAGCTGGAGCAACCCAGCAGCCTCCAAGCTGCCCGAGGCTCCGCCCCTTCCACTTCAGGTTCGAGTGGGAGGGGCCGCACGCCCTCCAGCTTGCTGCAGCCTGGATGGGGGTCTCGGGAAGGGTGCGTTCTCTCCCACAGAGGGCGGAGCCCGGGTGCGGGCTGGGGGATGTGGTCCTCCTCTGGTTCATTCCCACCCCTGTCATCCCTCAGCTCGAACGAGAAAAACAGCAACCCAGACACAGATATACTGGAAGAGACAGAAATAAAGGCCCTGAACACATCCATCACCTGCTCAAAAAGATGGTCAGAACTCTAAGATATGCTGGGCACGGTGGCGCGTGCCTGTAAGCTTCAGCCTAGGAAGCGGCCAGGGCTAGGGATCACGGTTCGAGTCCCGCCTGGAGCCCGTAGAGAGACCTAGTTCCAGAAAATAGCTGGGTGTAGTGGTGCACGCCTGTAATCCCAGCTACCTGGGAAGCTGAGGCTGGGGATTGCTTGAGTCTGTGGTAACTTGGGCAACGAGAGCCTGCGGTTCCACAGGCAAAAAACAAAAACAAAACAAAACAAAAAAACTCTAAGATATAAGATGGAAGAGAGTGAAGAACATTGACAACATTTCTGGTGCTGGGGCTAAACTCCCTACCCAGAGACACTTTCAACGTGAGCAAGGAGCTCCCCCCATCACAAATGGGGAGCAAAGCCACAAGGAAGTATCAGTGGCCCACAGAGAACTGTGATCTGAAAGAGAGGAGTGAGCCAGAAAAACCACCAGCTGAGATCTGTCCCCACCGGGGAACTCCCCCATGGCCAAGGGCTGGGAAGTGGTTTCCCAAAGCCTGGTACCAGAACTAAGAAAAGGGGAGAGCCACTCCACATACCACCGACGGGAGGTTCGCCAACATGCTCAGAAGGGCCACCTGCCCTAAGGTTAATCATGGAGATCTGATCAACCTGGTCTGCAGTCCCCCAGGAATGTGGGACTTCACCCAGGAGGACAGTGCTGCGGAAGGAACACAAAGAGACCAATGGACCATTCATCAACCAACAACTAACAGGGAGAAAAGAACTGGAGGGACCAGAGGGGAACCAGGGGAAGGGGAGGAAGGAAGAGGGCGGAGGACCATGCCTGCAAACGAGCTATGTAAGCAAACAAACAAAAAATTCACTATAGCAGAAGTAGGACACCCATACACCGTTTAGAGCTTGCCATTGTCACCCTGTTTTATTGTTTTCAAATCTTTTGCCAGGCCTGAGAAGGGTTCTTTTTGTCCATCTAGTCCCACCAGGCAGACAGTGGTCCCCAGGAAGGAAACAACCGTATGTCTTGCTCCCTGATATGTCCCCAGAGACAGAGCTGACACAGAACATTTATAAAAGAAAATGAGGTTGAGGAAACAATGAGGTGAGACATCCTTTTCAAAGGGAGCAAGGAGACAGGCAGTGGGGTAGCATTTGGGAGGTGTGTGTGTGTGTGTGTGTGTGTGTGTGTAACTGGCATCCAAGGTGCTCCTTTATAGCGACCTGTGTCGCCAGTGGGACCTGTCCCTAGCCTCCACGTGAATGCTTGGGACACAGGAACCGTGGGTGGGTTCCCAGAGCCCAGCAAACAGGGTCCACACACGACACGGCACTGTATTTGCTGAATGAATGTATGCAACCCGGGGAAAGTCGCCACCAGCAGCCACCTGTACTACCAACAAACTGTAACGTGTCGCTGCCGACCTCTAGGGGCGCAGCGCGTTCTCGGAACCTTTAGAAATCCGGACGACTTGCGGAACCTTTGTTGCTCACTCCCGAAGTTACAACTCCGGAACGAAGGTAGCAGCATTCGGCCCTTGACAGGCGGGAATAGAAGCCAATGACAGAGGCAAGTTGTGCAGCTGCAGCCAATAGGAGCAGCCGTAGGAAGTAACGTCAGCGGAAGTAGAAGGGGTGATCGGGAAACTCGGTAAACACCGAACCTAACCAGTTATCTCGTGCTTGCGCGGCGCGTAGAAGGCAAAGATGTCGGAACGAAAAGTTTTAAACGTAAGTGTTCGGTGGCTAGGAATTTCTATCCGGGGCGGGACATCTCGGAGCTCCGCCCAGAGCGGCTTCCCGTGAGCTACGGGCACCTTTTCGCTAACGGCCTTCCGTTGGGGGCGGAGCTCCCAAGACTCCGCCCAATCGTCCTCCGTCGAGGGTGGGGCCTCCCTTAGCCCGTCCCACATTCGTCTTGCGGTGGCGGGGCTTGGAGTATTGACCCACTGTCTCTGGTGGGTTTTCCGAAGGAATTATCCGGATACTGCCCGTGGGACTTAAAACATTCCTTAAAAACATTGGTAGTTCCCCCCACAGTCCCTGTAGCAGCCCCTTCAGGGATGTGGCTCTGTCAACAGCGTCCTCACCAGGCTTACACTTTGTTAAGCCCCAGTTCTCCGCTGATAGGAGACCCTAAAAATTGCCTCGACCTCGCCCCACTGCGTGGAGGGGAAAATCTGGCTACTGGGGAGACGGGAATAGAGGTCGTCTCGGAAGGCAGAATTCTGCCTCTGGAAAAGAGAGCTCTGAATTTCTGAGTCCCAGCCCTGGAGGCTGTGTGCTCCTAGAAGGGGCCTGAGCTCCCGGTCCTGTGAGTCGAGAATATAAAGAGCAGGGTTCCAGGGTCTTGCCACGAGCCCGGGGTCCAGAAGTGAAGTTGATGACTTTCTCTGGCTCAGCACCCTGGTCTCTTAAACATCTGTATTAGGACCCAGTTGCCACCTCACGGTTCAGTGCAATTTGCAGACTTCGTGTCCGTGAAACCTGTAACATCCTGAGGCTCCACCTGGGAGCCATCTACAGGTGTGCCTCAGAGGTACTGCAAGTTCCCTTCCCGTCTCTTGCAATAAAGCAAGTTACACGAGTGTTTTGGTTTCTCAGGGCTTGTAAAAGTTATGTGTAAATTATATTGTAGTCTCCTCAGAGTCTGCAGTAGCATCGGAACTGGAAACGTACACACCTCAATTAAACGTGACGTAGATACGAAGTGAGCACATCTTGTGGGAAAATGGTGCCAGTTGACTTGCTAACTCAGCACATTCTGAGCTAGACTCGGGGTGGCCAGAAATTTCATTTGTGAAAGAGTAATACCTGCAAAGTAGCAAAATGAGACATATCTGTATTTCCACAACTTAGTGGTTATGTGCGAGACACTGTGCTAAGTGCTGTGCTCCTCAAATCCTCGTGGGTGGCTTGTTTATCCATTCCTTGGATATAGGTAAACCAGTCCTCGGCTGAGGAACTAGATGTTGAGGGGGTCAGTAACAGAGTGGAGGAGTCTGACCCAGCCCCTGAGTCTCAACACTCCCCTAACACTTCTTTCCTCCTCACAGAAATACTACCCTCCTGACTTCGACCCATCGAAGATCCCCAAACTCAAGCTCCCCAAAGACCGGCAGTATGTGGTACGATTGATGGCCCCTTTCAACATGAGGTGAGCGTCACCCACTAGCCCACTCAGCTCACTCGGGCAGACAGACTGGTGTCCGTGTCTACAGGATGTCTCAGACCAGGTCGCTGTTCTTGGCGCACATGTGAGCCAGCGATGACCCCAGACCTTGCTTCCCTCCCCATTCAGGACTCATCTTCCAGGCCTGTCGGCGCTCCCTGTGCTGCTGCTTGGAGATCTCGATCATCAGTAATGCACTGTGGGGCGCTTAACATGGGGACGTGCTCTGAGGGCAGCGATGTCGGGTGATATCACTGCGTGTAAACATCACAGGGTGTGAGGAAGCAAACCGGGCCTCAGGCACACCTAGGCTAGGTGACTTGGCCTTCTCGGTCACATGCGCAGCTTGTTCCTGAGCAAACGTTGTTCAGCACGTAACCGTTTTTGAGACTAGATGCCCCGTAATCAGAAACACCTTCCGGCCCGGCACAGTGGCTCGTGCCTCTAAGCTTCAGCCTATGAAGCGGCTGGGCCTAGGGATCACGGTTCGAGTCCTGCCTGGGGGCCCGTAGCGAGACCTAGTTCCAAAAAAACAGCTGGGCGTGGTGGCGCGCGCCTGTAATCCCAGCTACCTGGGAGGCTGAGGCTGGGGATGGCTTGAGTCTGTGGTACCCCGGGCAACGAGAGCCTGCGGTTCCACGGGCAAAAATAGTGAGACCTGGTCTCAAAAAAAAAAAAGAAACACCTACTTTCAGTGCAGTTCACCACAGATACATATCAGTATGTATTTTCTCTCTCCTACCTACCTGCAGTTGTTTTTTTTTTTTATTCAGTAGTTATTAGTTGGGCACCTGCTATATGCCAGGCCAAGACTGGGCACCAGGGTATTAGGGAGAGTTGGAGGGTTGTCCCCTACCCCGTGAGTCCATAGTATGATAAGTGGAAAGAGTACAGATCATCATGCAGGCATACTTGAAGCAAGAAGCCAGCAGATCTGTCACCAGGGTTGGTGGCAGGAAAGGATGAGGTGGTCAGAGAAACAACACAACAGATGCCGGTGGAACTGGGGTCTGAAGGATGAGGAGTGTCGTGGGCTATGAAAACTGCAACTGAGGGAGTCCAGAGGTGGGACCACACTGGATGTTTGCAGGGTAGCTGGGACCAGAGTGCCAGAGGAAGACCCAGCAACGTGAGCTCGGCCTCAACCCATGTGACTCCATTGTGGTGGAATCGTCCCTTCTGGAGGCCACAGGCCCCTAGAGCACCAGGCTGGCTTCTGGGAGTGTGACAGACTTGTCTCACCCAGTCTGGGTGCATCCCACGCTCGTCAGATGGTAGAAGAGCAGGTCAGGTTGGGGAAAGCCAGGCCCTTGTGGGAGCAGGCAGCCCTCAGGTCAGGGGCTCCCCATCTCTGGAGGTGTACAGCCACCATGTGCATTCTACCGGTAGGCACCCAGGGACCAAGGTGACTTGAGTCCTTCCGTCCTTCCCCACAGGTGCAAGACGTGTGGAGAATACATCTACAAGGGCAAGAAGTTCAACGCGCGCAAAGAGACGGTGCAGAATGAGGCCTACCTGGGGCTGCCCATCTTCCGCTTCTACATTAAGTGCACGCGCTGCCTGGCAGAGATCACCTTCAAGGTAGGTGGCCGGCCAGGCTGGTCCTTGCTCCTCTGGTCTTGCCAGGCTGGTCTTGCTCCTTCTCCAGACTGGGAGGTCCCTGGGGCTCCCCACCCTTCTCCCTTGCTACGGGAATCCCATTTCACCTCATTGCCAAGAAACAGACAAAGATAACGGGGGCATGTCCATGGCAGCAAAGACATCTGTGTTCCATTTAACAGTCAGGTCAGTGAGGGTCACGGCAGTGGGTCAGGAGGCTCCGCCGCCTGGCTTGGGGGCATAGTCAGCTGTGCATCTGGGGGTGCATGGTGGCTTGTCTTCCGGGCCCTTTCTCAGCGTTCAGCGGCACACAGCCTATTTATACAGGGAGAAGCTGGAAGCATCCTCGCTGTACAACAACAGAGCATTCGATGGCATGTTACAGGCTATGCAGTAGGCTATTCCGTCGCCAACAGGAGGCATGCTTTTGCCTTTGTCACCTCAAGGAGTGAAGTTGAGGATTTGGGGGAAGGACGAGGAGAACTTAAAGTTTTTCTCTTCGCATACATCTGTACTCTTTGAGGTTTTATTTGTTTTTTTGGCCATAAGCATTTTTACTTTGGTCAGGAAACATGATTTATACAAATAAAAAGTACTTTTTTTTTTTGAGACTAGGTCTCGCTATTTTTGCCTGTGGAACTGCAGGCTCACGGTGCCCATGGTACCACAGACTCAAGCAATCCCCAGCCTCAGCTTCCCAGGTAGCTGGGATTACAGGCGCGTACCACCATGCCCAGCTATTTTTGGGGGATCTCACTGTGTTGCCCTGGGTGGGACTCAAACGCGATCCTCAGACCCAGCCGGGACTCCATAAGCTATTGCTTATAGGCGCACCACCATGCCCGGCTTACTTTTTTGTTTTTATTTTATTTTGAGACTAGGTCTTGCTATTTTGCCTGTGAAACCGCAGGCTCACATTGCCCGGGATACCACGGACTCAAGTGTTCCCCAGCCTCAGCCTCCCAGGTAGCTGGGATTACAGGGGCACACCACCACACCCAGCTATTTTTTGAGACTAGGTCTCACTATGTTGTCCCAGGTGGGTCTCGAACCTGTGGACTCAAGCGATTCCTAGTCTCAGCTGCGCTTTAGGCTGCGCTTAAAGGCACGCGCCACCATGCCCTGTCTACTTTTTTAGTAATAATTTTATTTAGCCATTTTGCGTACAGTAAAATTCATCCTATTAAAGTGTAAGTTAGTGGTTTTTAGTGTATTTGCAGTATACGCACTACTACCTCTGATTCCAGAGCATGCGCATCAGCCCAGAATAACCCCTGACTCCTTCAGCAGTCACCCCTGCCTGCTCCCCCAGCCTCTGACATCCACTGTTGCCTCCCTGTTTCTGTGGAATTACCTCTTCTTGTCATGCACTGTTTGGCCTTGTGTGTCTGGCTTCTCTCCCTGAACATCCATGTTTAAGGCCCCTTCACGTCATAGCAAGTGTCAGAGCTTCCCCCCTTTTCATGGCCAAATGATGTTCCACTGCAGGAACATGTCACATTTTATTTATCTGCTCTTCACGTGATGGGCATTTGGACTATTTCCAAAAGTTGTTTTTTTTTTTTTACCTGAGCTGTAAAACATGTATGTGTTCATGGATGCGCTTGAATGTTTACAGGACTAGAGGAACTGTGGCAGGAGTTTATAAATTGACCTTTCTGGGGAGGAATTTCAGGCGGTTGATTAGGGTTGCCCTTATGTGTCTGTGTGTGCGTGTGGTCAAAGGAGACGTCAAGCAGTGACGCAGGATGAGCATGGCCTCCTCGCTGCCCTTCAGCTCTGATGTGCAGAAGCAAACCCTTCTAACAGCTTCTTCTACCATTTTGGAAAAGCATGCTCTGCATGCATGTCCACACAGGGATTGCTCTCTCCTGCTCTTTTTTAACAATTAGCTTCTCATTTGGCAACTCCTTTAGATTTACAGAGATGACGCAGAGGGCCCCGTCTGCCCACTGGCCCGTCTGTGAGCATCCTGCTTTCTCCCAGCGCATCTCTCGCAGTGAGGAACCCACACGGGGCGAGGGCAGACAATGCAGAGTTCATTTTTCCTCAGGTTCATTTTTCTGCTCTGGGAACTGACCCGATACCATTTTCTATTTTGTTTTTCCTTTTAATGCCAGACGTAAAAGCACGCTTGATACACGGTGGATCAGTAACTTAGGGAAATCACCTTAAGTAACGTGAAGGGTCTGCATATCTGCATATCTGCATGCAGAGGCCTAGAAACCTGTTTGCAAACATGTGGAGGGTGGAGGGATGCAAGGAGGTGGGTGGAGAAGTGTCTCGGGTCCGTGCTCAGGAGTTGAGTCTTTCCGCAAAAGGGGCGCAGCAGCAGTAGAAGGAGCCACGCTGGCCACGTGTAAGAGAAGAGGAAAAGGGATTAGAAGGAGGGAAACACGGCGCGAGACTGTCAGAAACACAGAGACTTTGGATGCGCAGAGGCGTAGGTTGACGTCAGTCCCTGTCCCCTCCCAGACAGACCCTGAGAACACAGACTACACCATGGAGCACGGAGCCACGCGCAACTTCCAGGCTGAGAAGCTCCTGGAGGAGGAGGAGAAGAGGGTGCAGAAGGAGCGGGAGGACGAGGAGCTGAACAACCCCATGAAGGTGAGCCGGGCGCCCCATGCGTGCATGTGGCGGCAAGTGTCTGGGTGTCGCTGCCCCGTCCTCCACAGATCTGGGGGCAGGGGCGGGTGGGCAGCGGAACTCTGAAGTGTTCCCTGACCCCTGCCTCCTGGTCCCACCCCTGTGCAGTCCCAGGAGTTGCTTGTGTAGGGGCTGACGCCTCCGGTCAGGCCACACTAGACTTGGGAAGGGAGGTTACACTAATGGGCCTGAGCCCCTGTGTGAGGGCTGAGTGCTGGAGACGGATGGGCCTGACCTGTCACCGAGCCCCTGTGTGAGGGCCGAGTGCTGGAGACGGCAGCAGCAGCGTGAAGGAGCTGCACGGAGGGTACGGGGAGTCCCATGCCAGGGAGCGGTGGGCGGTGCCCTGTCAGCAGCCAGCGAGAACATGGAGGGCTCGGTCCTCAGGCACCAGGAACCGGAACGAGCCCACAAGAGGGCGCTGGTCCTCCCATGACCCCGCAGCCCCTTAATTCCAGCTGGCGACAGCCTGCCAGAAACCCCGAGCGTGGCGTGTCGTTCCTCACACTCTCTTCGTGAGCAGCAGATCTGAGCCAGCCACCCTCCAGGAAGGATTCAGACCCGCTTTGTGAAGGGCGCAGCGTCAGGACCCTTGCGAAGATTATTTTCAAATCACCGCAAATCTGGAAAGTGACTTCCGCTCGCCGGAAGCTTGACGCCCACAGGCGGGACGCAGCCGTGGCAGGACCCATGCCCAGCTCTGCCTCCACGGCTGAGGCCTGGGGTGGCCAGCCTCCCCTCTTTGCTCCTCGGCGCCCTTTCCTGTGAAATGGGGCTTATCTGTAGCCTGAACGAGACCATGCTTGTTACTGTCTTACCGGGGCCGGGCACACGGCAGCTGCTCCGCTCGCCTCTTTCATTCTGCGTTGCTGTTTCCGCGTGGAGGGAGCCAGGCTCCGCCACCGACCAACCCTGTGGTTGGTCCAGCAGTCACGTCCCTTCCCCCAACCTCAGTGTTCGGGTCTGTGAAATGGGGTCAGTGATGGGACTGGACGCGGGGGAAGGGCGTCCCAGAGCGAAAGCCCAGCACCCTCAGCCCGGCGTCATCTTGCCTGCCAGGTGCTGGAGAACCGGACCAAGGACTCCAAGCTGGAGATGGAGGTTCTGGAGAACCTTCAGGAGCTCAAGGACCTGAACCAGCGGCAGGCCCACGTGGACTTCGAGGCCATGCTGCGGCAGCATCGCCTGTCCGAGGAGGAGCGTCAGAAGCGGGAGCAGGAGGAGGATGAGAGGGAGACAGCGTGAGTCCGCGTCGCTGGGGCATCCCGGGGTCATCTTCTTAGGGACACCTCCCCCCCACCTCACTTTCTCCCTCACGGCACCTGTGTTGGGGCTCCCAGGACCACCCTCAGGTCCAGCAGTTGGCCAGGGGACCCTCAGGCTTCCGTGTGTGGTCGGCATGGCAGCCCTAGGTGACTGAGGCAGCTACAGTGCGGAGTGAGCACGGGGGAGAGGCACGTGGGGTGGGTCTGGGGGGAGATCAGGTGGCGAACGTCAGAGTCCTGCCCTGGGGGATCACGCAGGACAAGCTTGGTTCCCCCAAAGGAGAGGTGACCGCGTGTGTGACGTGGTCCCCAGGAAGCTGCTGGAGACCCAGCTCCCGGCAGCTCACCCTGCAGTCACATGCCCCTGCTGGCTCAGACCGAGATCCCGGACTCGAGAAGGACAGCCGTGAGCCGCGTGTCTGTGCGGACTTCTCAGGCCAGAGAATTCTTGTCGGGGGGTGGTGGGCGCCTCCCAAGAGTCAGGTTCCCAGTGCCAGCCAGGGGGCGCCTGGCAAACCAGCCTTCCCCGAGGTGCAGCCGCGGCCTGCCACTCTGGAACAGTCCGCTGACGCACCCGCCTGCTTTTTGGTCTCTCCTCCCTCCTTTGGGGGGATTTTAGGGACTTTTTCTTCTGCATCCCCAGGACCTAATGCAGGTCAGGCCCAGGTGCCCCTACGGCACCTGCTCAGCGGACAGACCGTGGTGCTGGGTGCAGCCAGGGGAGTCGCCTCACCGACTACGGCCTGGGTGCCCAGTGCTGTTTGAGGTTGGCGTGGCCTTCAAGGTTTTGGGGACTGAAATCCAGGGAGGTCCAGGCAGGGCTCCCCCCAAAGTCCCCCAAGCGGAGTTCAGCTCTAGGCAGGCTGGCACTGCACCCAGCGGCTTCGCTGCTCGCCGCCCTCAGAGAAAAGAGCAGTTTTCTTTAAAAAGCGTTTTCGTGCTTCTCCTCCCCCACTCATTGAGCTTAGGGGCGCGGACCTGAGCCAAGACGCTAGCCGTGGGGTGGTCCCGGACTCTGGCTCCCTAAAGAGCGTACCCCAAACCCTACACCCCATCTCCCAGGGCTTTGGTGGAGGAAACTAGGAAACGGAGACTGCTGGAAGACTCAGATTCCGAGGAGGACACGCCCGTGCCTGCCCCGCCCCAGGCAGCCCTCCGGCCCAGCCCCACGGCCATCCTGGACGAGGTGAGTGGGGTGGTCAGCTCTTGTGTTCTCAGGTTCAGCAGGGACGGAGGGAGCTTGGGGTCAGCTTCATGCTTCCTTCAAAGGCCAGACAGTCTGCCAGGCTTGGTGTGCAGCTTGACTGCACAGAGCAGCACAAAGCAGCTGTAGCTCCTATGTGAGCGGACACAGCTGTGCACCAGAAAGACTGTTCACAAAACAGCAAGTCACTAAGCCAGCCCATCCTCAAGAAGAGGGGATTTAGGCTGGGCACGGTGGCTCGTGCCTGTAAGCTTCAGCCTATGAAGCGGCCGGGGCTAGGGATCGCGGTTCGAGTCCCGCCTGGGGCCCGTAGCGAGACCTAGTTCCAAAAAAAAATAGCTGGGTATGGTGGCGCATGCCTGTAATCCCAGCTACCAGGGAGGCTGAGGCTGGGGATTGCTTGAGTCTGTGGTACGAGAGCCTACGGTTCCATGGGCAAAAATAGCTAGACCTAGTCTTCTGCTCATAGCCCTTTGGTCAGAGCTGAACCATGTGACCCCATCCCTCTGCAGAGGAGCCTGGGAAATGTAGTCTTTCACAGAGGCAGTGCTGTTGCCACTGAGAATTCTATAACAGTTACAAGAGAGAATGGAATTGCATGTCGTGACCTGCCACCCATTAGTCTCTGGGCTTAGTAAAGCTTTCTTTGGGAGGACACAGTCACCTGGTCTTACTCTATTTCACTTTGTTACACTTCACAGTTACTGCATTTTTTTACAAATTGACAGCTCTGGCAACCCTGTGGGCGACGACGAGTAGGCACCGTTTCTCCAACAGAATGTGCTCATTTCACATCTCTGTGTCATTTTTGTTTTAGCAATTAAGTAGTTTTTAATTAGAATATATACATATTTTTAGAGACAATGTCATCGCACACTTAATAACCTCTAGTATAGCGTAAGTCTCACTCAGCGTGCGCTGGGAAACCAAAATCTACGTGATTTGCTCTATTGAATACTCGCTTTATTGTGGTGTCTGGAACCAAACCCACAGTGTCTGGGAGGTGTCTGCAGCCTCTAGTAGAATCTCTTGCATAAACCACACCCGGAGTTCGTTATCTGAAATTTTCTTTTCATTTTTTTCTTTGAAGTGGAAGCCATTTTCAGAGCAATCTTGTTACGATTCTTCCCCCAGCTGTTTAGACGTCTCTTATTTCTGTGTGATTTGAGGTAGATTTTTAGTTTTGCTTTCCACAGCATGCCTTTAACCTGACGGCTCCAGCTTTCACCATAACTCTCCCAGGGGTGTATATCTTCACACTTGTGTCCTGGGTTTATCTCGGGGGTGACATACAACCAGCGGCAGGAAGCAGACACGGCTCCAAGCGCTCCGCCTGCCCCGGGGAGCAAGCTCCTACTTGCCTGAAGGGTGAGGGAGCTAAGTTGGTGGTTGTGTCAGTCCAGCGGCAGGGATGAGAAGGCTTGCTTTCCTGACCTCTCTGTCACCTGCCCCCCCGTTCCCTCATTGCACCCCCTGACTGACTTGTCTTGCTCACTACTCACTGAGCCCCTTGGGCAGCACCATGGCCACTGTGTCCCCTTCCTCCCGACTGTCGCTGCTCCCCAAGGTGCCATGCTCACTCCTGCCTCTGGGGTTTCGCCTCACAGCTCTGTCCCCCAGCCCCTCCCTGGCCACCTGTCCCTCCCCTGCGCTGCCTGACTTCCTCCTCGCTGCGTGTAAGGCAGACGTAGTCATCATTATGCAGAGCAGGCCCTTGAATAATGTTTTCTTCAACATTATATTTTCATAAAGTCAGTGAGGAGAAGAGTCTGGCCGTCACTGGGCAAAGCGGTGTCACAGGACCTGGTTTCTTCCCATGTCCTCTCGCAGTCGCGGGCTCCCAGAGCCCGTCCTTGGCCTTCACTGAGTGGGTGTTGGGCTTGCTTGCCAGCCCCCTCCTCCCACAGCGGGGAGCATCCTGCGGGTTCCCCAAGTGCAGCCCTCCCTGTCCTGTCCCCTGCAGCATCAACCCACAGCCAGGCAGGCTGGGTAGTTTTAGTTCATTTGTCCCCCTTCCTCCGATGAGCCGGAAATGAAAGGGGCTCCTTCCTTTTGGCGCGATTGAAGAGCCAGAGGTGAGGCTTGTAGCTGGCCCCAAAGCATCCTCCATTTTCCCCTGGTCCCTAGCACGTTGGTTGATACCTGCCTGTGCCAAGAGCTGTTTTTGGCAAGATCAAGACTGAACTCCTCAGTTTTGGGGGAGGAGGGGTGTTTAAAGCATGCACAGCCTGAACACTCGGCTGAGCTGACCTGCGAGAAAGACCCCCGGAGGAGAGATCTGAACAGGGCGCTGAAGGTGGTAGTGGCCCACCGGATAGGCCAGGGAGGCGGGTTCTGGGTGATGGGTAGGGCATGGAGGGAAGAAGCTGCTCTTCGGCCAGTGTGAATCAGGGTGTGTGCGATGGAGGGTGGGCATAGGCCTGAGTACCAAGCGTAGGCCGATGCGGGGGGCACAGAGGCATTCTGAGCAGGGGCGACTTGGTCAGCACAGCAGGGGAGAGCGGGTGAGGCTCCCAGTTGAACAGGGCCTAGGGGTGGGCGGACCAGAGCAGCGGTGGGGTACTCACCCGTCACCTTGTACCCTGCAGACCCCAAAGGCCAAGAGGAAGGTGGAGAGTTGGGAGCGGAGTGTCGGCACCCTTGGCAGCAAGCCCCAGCTCTTGGGCCTGGTTGTGGTGAAGAAAACGGCTCAGCAGGGTGGCACCCAGCAAGGCCAGGCAGCCCCCACCCCAGGTGAGGTCGGGCCCTGGCAGCAGTACCGCAGGTAGCCACTAGGTGGCAGCAGCGCCCCTGCTGTGCCGTGCAAACCCCTCATCCCTCTACTGTTGCGCTGTCACCTTGAGGCGGGGTCTTGGCCTGGGCTGCACTTTCTGGCCCTGTGGGAACCCGCTGGCTGGGCCTCTTGCGTTGATTCCCAAGGGGCCCTGTTAGACTATGCGGTAACCCTGCCAGCTGCGAGCCTCTGCGCTCGGGAGCTAGTGACCAGAGCAGTTACCCCCCTGGTTGCCAGGTGGGCCCAGGCCCTAAGAGGCAAGGCTGCTGACCTGGAGTCCTACAGGCATGCGATCGTGGGGCCAGGAGCATCCCCTCTTCCACCACGGTGTTTGCTCTGCCCTCCCACTTAAACGGCTCTGTTGGTAGAGATGGGGTGGCTTCCACAGGGCGGCTGCTGGGCCAGATGCTGTGTGAGTGTTTCAGCCTGTGAGAGATGCCACTGGCTCCCTCAGACAGCCTCTGCCCGGAGCCCCTGCGAACAGGGAGTCAGTGGCCGCGCTCCCCCGGGCTCAGCTCCTCAGGGCCACGTACGGCAGGCGGGCTGCGAGGACAAGGCGTGGTGGGCTGATTTTTGCCCTCTTCCCAGGCGCTGTGAAGAATGACAAGGGGGCTAATCCTGCCCCCCAGGCGCCAGGCTCCTCCTCCCTGAGCCAGCTGGGTGCGTATTCAGACAGCGAGGACAGCAGCGGCAGCAACTGAGCCTCCTGGGACCTTCCTGGGGCAGTGGCCCCCTGGGGGCTCCAGCTGGTGCTCCGTGTGGGTGGCCTAGCGTGTCACAGCCGCAGAGGACAAATGAGGACATGGGCGGTGGGGCTCAGTGTCTCTCCTGGCCCCCCTGGAACCTTGGGGACCCCAGCTCGTGATGACCCTTAGCTGGCATCAGGCTCAGGACCCTGTCATCCCTGGAGCACCTGCAAGTGCCCAGTACACCCAGGCCTCTCCTGGCCCTCAGGGTGGCTGCACCAAGGCGTGGGTGAGCCCGCCCAGCACAAAACCCTCCGGAGCCAGTGAAGACTCTGCCAGCATCTGGGGAGGGAGCGCGGGCCTGGGACACGCTGTCCCCTGTCTGGGACCCTCGGGAACTGTGGTGAATGGTTGCTGTTGAGTACATGCCGTTTGGGGTGACACCTCACCCGCGGTAGGTAGCTGATACAGCCACGTGACCTGTTCGCATCCCAGCGCTCATGGCCTTGGGGTCGTCAGCTGTCACCTCTGGAGCGGTCCTGTCACTCAGCCGTGGGCACTTGTCCTGAGAAGCGGGCCTCAGGCGATGTCCTCACTGCCAGTATCATAGTAAAATCACATGCCGGGATGGCCCAGTCGCCACCCCAGGCCGGGTGTGCAGCCGGTCCTGACCTCACGCACACCGTCCACCATCACCTCGAAGGCAGGTCAGGCTGTGTGACCCTCTCCTGCTCCGGGGTTTCCCAGTGGAAGGCTGTGCGCCCCCTGCCCCCAGACCCCACGACCTGCCCCGTCTCCTTGCCCACTGCTCCAGTGAGCACTGCCCGCCTCAGCCCCGCGCTCTCTCTCTCTCTCTCTCTCT
>PVHY01027196.1:0-16465 GCA_004024945.1 Uropsilus gracilis
CTAACATATGGGATACAGTGAAAAAATAAACAAAAGACTTGGGGAGAAGTCAAAACAACTTAAGCACCAAACTGAAGAGCACAACTTTGAGCAGGAGGGAAAGGGCGGGGTGGGGGGGATGGAGAGGAGGGGGGGTAAACCCTGGGGATTACAATGTTGTGAAATTTATATATAAATAAAAAAAAAATATATATATATATATATATAAAGAAAGAAACGGCTCCATCTTCCTCCTGTGGGTGCACAGCCTGTAGGAGTTAGCAAGCACAGTCATAGCAAGGATGCTGCGTCTAGCTTCTGAATTGGACAGCCAAGTGTTCACTTTCCACAAAGAACCAAGACTTG
Source organism: Uropsilus gracilis (assembly GCA_004024945.1). Classification (NCBI taxonomy): domain Eukaryota; kingdom Metazoa; phylum Chordata; class Mammalia; order Eulipotyphla; family Talpidae; genus Uropsilus; species Uropsilus gracilis. Next base: position 346 of record PVHY01027196.1, read on the forward strand.
GGCTTCTTAGGAGCCAAGATGACAACCATGTGGGGTGGTATTTATAGGGACAAAGCTCCTAGGAATATTTAAAATTTGTTTTCCAAGCTATGCCTGATCCATATTTCAGTTTGGAATTGTCCACAGATGCACTTAAGGAATCAATGAGAACAAATGGGATGGCAAGGGCTTGTTAGAGTTCAAGTTTTTCTATTTTATCTCTTCCAGTTTTGTAAGAATGGATTGTTTCTTTTTCTTCCGTCCCCCCATCTGACATTCACTGTTTATAAATATCTGATCCCCTCTTGTTAGAGTAAAAGCTAACCTTTTTCTCAGGGTTTTCCTTCTGTGGTATTTGAGGCATTGGGAGAAATCATATACAGGTAGGCTGAGAAATGAGTAATCCTTTTTTTTTTTTTTTTAACACATCTGTTTAAAATATTCACCAACAGGAGTCATTGAAATGCTCGCACAAGACTCCTGAAATGTGCCCAGGGCCAGGTCAGGCTGGGGCCTATGTGTTCAGCTACTGGGACTAGGTGGCCGGCAAGGCCGAGGTCAGAGCTGCCGCTGCCTTCACTGTGGTGAGATCAGCCGCCTGGGTGTCGGGGCATGCAGGCCGCAGCCCAGATGTCCGTGCCCCTGCTCAATGACTGTGTAACTTTGAAAAGTCGCTTTACAGCTTCTGAGTGGTGCATGGAGTGGAATAAACCTACTTCATGAGATGGCTGTAAGCTCTTAATTTTTGTCCACAAGCCATCATGAAAAATGTGGCTTCCATAGCCCTGTGGCACACACTTCCGGAATGGAACAAACTTCTCATCAGACAGTTTTTCCTTACCTGCAAAGTGTTCCCTGACAATTTTTATTGTATTCTCCTTTTTATTGAGCCTGGTGATCACGACTCTCTGAATTGATTTCATAACTAAATCATGGAGGATTGCAATGAAGAACTTGACCAGTACTCTTAAGTATTCAATAAATGTCCATGCTCTTATAAAATGTCAAAGATTCATAATCCTCGATAGTGAGGTGATAGCTGTGCTCTTGAAGCTTACCCTCACATAACTGGGCAGAACATGATAGAGGTTTAATTCTGGTTTTTGTCGAGTCCAGCTGGGTTTCAGCAGCTTTCAAAGCAACTCCTCTTTACCTGGGATCCTGGTAACTTGTGTCCATTCATTGTCACCTCCACAGGGGGCCGCCAAACAAAGGGAAAACAAAGGAAAAAGGAGGGCTGGGGTAGCTCATGAATACCTTAAAGAACTGGATTTGAAAGTCAGCCTGTTACTGCTGTGGTCACCCAGGTAGCTGGAGTGCACCTACGTGGTCCCAGTCCAGTGTGTGTGTGGGGTGCACCGTGCAGTCTTTCTGTGTGTGCCAGGGCAAGGCCCTGCGGGGACATAGTGAGGATGTCAGCCACTAAGTATTCAGGCCAGGCTCTTGCCAGGTCTTGTTATGTGGGGGCTTAGAAATCAAGTACTTAGTTGTTGGATTGATCTGATTTGCTAATACAGCACAGTGTCAAAGGAACAACCTGAACAAATGACTTCAGTGGGGATACTTTGTGCGTTCTTATCTACTGCCTCCCCTGGCATAAAGTGGCATACAATCTAAAGTTTCACAGACTTAAGTATGGGTATAGATAGCATTTTCTACGAGTGTGACTTTACCCCATTGTTTGATCTTGGGGCTCCGTGGTGGCATCCCGACAGGTTAGGGAGTAGATCTGAAGTTTCTCTTTCAAGTTGGTGAGCCCCAGACTCTGCACATTGCTGATAATTATAGTGAACATTTATCAAGCACGTACTATCCACCAGTTATTGAGCTAAGCATTTCACAAGCTTTATCTCAATTCATTGTCATTACAACCTTGTTAGGTGGAATCTTCGTGCCCTTGAGATCATCTATTCTGCTAACCTTCACAGGTGAAAAAAAAAGCTTAATTCAGAGAAACCGATGATTTCCCCAAGGTTACACAGCAAATGGGTATTATGCTAGGATAAAAACCCAGGTCTTTTGATTCCTACAACAGGGATGTGAGACTAAATGGGAGAGAAGTGGGCACACTGGACATTTTAGTGACCTTAGCAACGTGATAATTGCACCTTCAGAGTTAGGATCTTTAGGATCACCCAGGTATACAAGAGAAAATTGCATTAGAGTTGGAATAGAATGCTCAAAACTCTGTAGCCACTCTTAGTCATCTAGCTTTATTTTGAACTCATCACTTGAGGCAGAAATACCTAAAGTTTTCTCAGAAGTCAGTTCAGGTCTGGACTTGATAATGTAAACTGTTAGTATCAACTTCAGGTAGAAATATAAGTCTAGATTGTAGTAAATGATCCTTATCCATGATTTTTATTTGTTTTCTCATAAATCTGCATGCTGTCTTAGTTGCTTGGGTGCTACCAGGGCTGAAAAGAAATTGGAATTTGCAAATATGCTTCTGATGCTATGATGGAGGGAGGTGGTTTGTCACAACTTGAAATATGTTAGTCCTTGCTTGCAAAGAACTTCATCTAGCGATGCCATGCTTAAAACTCTTCTGCAGGCAGCTGAACGCAGTTCTGTCACACCTCTCTTTGAAGGTCTTTAAATGTGTTTCTCTAAACTGGTTCAAGTCAGAAGTGATGATTTTCTGAATTTTCCTCTCTATGAAGGGGGATACTATGATTTCCTGAAATGATCTTGTAGTGCAAGACTACAACTGTTGGTATAGTCACAGAAAATAGTCTGTGTGTTGAGTACACATGTATGTACACAGTTTGCACACATGTAGCCACATCCTGGTGTCCTTACAAATGCTTCCCTTTCAAATGCTTTCCAGTGAGTAGGGCTGAGGGGCATGGATGTTTGCAGTGAGGTGTTCCTAGTCTGACCTAATTGTCATTTGCAGACTCTATGCCTGCAGCTTAAAACAAGAAATTCCTTTTCAATTTCACACTCTCGCACTTTTATATGTTAAGAATAAGAAATATGTTAAGATTAAGAAAAGGGTAAAACTGAGCTGAGTCAAATAGGTGCTTCCAGCGTCAGTGCCCCTGGAACCCCCCACTCTGCACTCAGCCCCTGTAAAAGTTCCTGCAAGCTTCCACTTCCTAGCGTGTTCTCAAATGGTTGGGCGTGGAAGGAGTAGAACCTTGTGACTTCACTGTTAACCACTGTTTAAAAAATGTGCTACTGGGGGTGCCTGGGCCCCCGGGAGCTTAGGAAGGTGTGTACGTAGCATTTTTGTGTTATGCTGATAACTGATCACTTCATTTTCTGGAAACCAAGGTTTCTCTGCCTCAACACAGACTCCAGAAATTTTTGCATAATGTGCTTGACATTTCTGAGATGGTGCTGTCTGAGGAGAATGAGCACTGAATAGGGAATCAGGAGTGTGAATTTTGTCCTGATTTGGCTGCTGACCTGCTCCCTCTCCATGGACGGCTCCCCTAACCTCTCTGTGCCTCATTACCTTCCTTTCCCCACCTGGAAAATGAGGGCCATTTCCTCTACCCGCTCTAATTCGGAGATGTCAGGCGCATCCAAAACAATTTACTTGGTGCTGTTGGTGGGGAAGGTCGGTTACACAGACCTGATGGTGTTTTTGTCTTTGTTACAATTATAGTTACTTTCTTTGGTTTTTAATGATACAGTGGAAAGCACTGTGAAGCAAGCATCAGAGAGCAAACCCAGTCTTAGGGTGGAGATGGAATCTAGAGCTGTGATATAGTTTTCAAGGGCTGCTTTAGAAATGCAAGCCAGCACCTTGACTTAATTCCAGATCCAGCTACATGGTTCCCCATTCTGCGATACAGCCCCATTCTTCTTGCACTTTGTCCTGATACATGGTAATCCTCGTTCTCTCTTTCTTTCTTTCTTTTCTTTTTTTTGTCCTGGGTTGAGGAAAGCCTCCTGAGGCTTATCACCTGCAGATGGTGCTTCTGAAAAGGACACTGTTTCAGAAAGTTCCAAGCACTGAAAATGGGTGTGTAATGAGCCCTGTTTTGCATCTTTAATTATAGCATTTGCCACTGTGCCTGCTGTAATCATATGCTTTCTCTAGAGCCAAAGCAATGTGCAATTTCAGGTCCATTCATTAATGAACCAGCAAATCAATCACGGGTTTTGTCAGAAACATCACTGCCGTGCAGGTCCCTTTCCACAGACCCTAGGATCAGATCTACAATGAACCCCTTCTTCCCAAGGGTTGTTCAAAGACCTTCTTAACAAATATTTTGCTTCAATGCGCAGGTTTTCTAATGTCTGTCTGTCTGTTAGTCCCCACCCCTTCTCTAATTTTATATAGTGATTGCGGGGTCCTTGGAAAACATAACTTGCTGCAGAAATTTGGTCAAGGAAGAGTGCCAGGGGCAGGCCTGGGGCCAGGGGAAGAGGTCTGTGACTGCATTGGAGTGCTCAGAAGACTTCTTGGCCTAAGAGTATCTTGTTGGTTTTACGGTGTAGGAAAGTCCTCTACCAGGGAAAGGCTTCTGGGTAAAGCATTGCAAGCCATGGCTTCCCAATTACAAAGCAAGTATTTGCCAGAGCCGACCAGCGCCTACTTGGTTCTAGAATGTGTCTGGATCAAATAGCTTTCTCACTGACCTGAAAACTCTAGGGTGAGAGGGGGAGGGGATATCAGTGTGAAAGGTGCACCTTTACCATGGGGCAAAGCCCCCCAAAAGACTGGAGGGCATGGGGGGGGGCGCAGCCTGGTCTGCTTGGTCATACTGGAGCCTGGCTTGGTGAGGAGCTGTTTGCCTGAGGACTGAGGAGGTGGTAGAATCAGGCCAGCCATGTCAGAGTTCAGATATCACAACTTCTAAATGATTGGCCGATGTCACCTTCAAGGCTGGATCTTTCTAGGAAAGGTCTTGAGTTTCTATGTAAAGTACCTGAAGCTTCTCCAACATGTCAATTATTATGAGCATATTATTGTAAAGCTAATTATTATTAGCATATTATTAGTATAATATGATATCAAGTAGAGAGTATATTATTAATGATTGTTTACCATCTGCTTCCCCTTACTAGAATATACATTCCCAGAGGGCAGCTTTTTCGTTTTGCTCATTGCATTTGGTAGCCTAGAAGGGTGCTTGGCACATTAGTGGTGGTCAGTAGGTATTTGATGAATAAATGGACATGCTGATTCTTTCCCTTGGTGTATGGGAATTCACTATTTTCCATTTCAGCACCTACACGCTACTCTCTGCTGCCCCAGGAATGCTAAGACTTGTGGACTTGGCACCATCTTTCTTCTCTAGGGCCCTCTCAGAATTGGGATAATTGCAGATATTTGATTTCCACCCCTTTTCTTGAAGTGAGAAAGCTGTAAACAGTGATATGGCAGTCTCGCTGGCTTTCTGCACGATGCCAGTGACGGTTTATTGCAAAGGGCAAGGCCTGCAATTGAACGTAAACAAACACAGCCCACAAGTTTAAAATAGACCATTGAGCAGCTCACAAAATAGGCCCCTTGTTTTTAAAAGAGCAATGGACGCTCTCGAGAAATAATAAGAAATAATAAGTCTGGAAGCTGGTTGGAAAGCTCTGATGCTTTCTGGCTACGTTTGTCCTTCGAACTTTATTTGCGTTTGGCACGCTTTGGATGGCTCAGCTGCCAGCCTCAGCCAGGGTCCGCAGGCAACGAAAAGTTTATCTGGACTGCTGGAGGAAAATGGAATCTCTTTGAAAAAGCTGTAGCATGCTAGTTGTGCTAACTGCTAAGAGACACAGACTCCATTTGCAGACTGAGTCCGGTGTTTGACCCAACAGGATCATGCAGGTTAAGGCCTGACAGGCTGTGATTCATGGGTGACCCAGGGACAGTTTCTTCAGAGCACCAAACCCAGGTTTTCTTATCTGGTGAGATGGGACATTACCACCTGCTTTCTAAAGCGCTGTGTAATGACATGGCATGGGTATAGAACCATGGGTATGGGATTTGCTGTTGTGATTCCTTTCCTGTAGCCAGTGCCTCCCAGCTGGGCGGGTAGCTGGTGGTGGCAGCGATGCTAACCCTCTGCAGAGGACAGTGGAGTTCCTTGCCCAGAAGCTTCAAGGCACAAATAGCATTCTTTCTGATTCTCCCCTTCAGAATCTTTATTCTTTTTTGAAAAAGTAGACATACACCCACAGATAACCTATTAGTACATTTTCATTGTAAAAACTTTAACAATTAAGGAATACATTCCCTCTTCTCTCCAAAAAAACCATCATGGAAGTGCATCTTTCCAGAGACCATATATCTCTTACCATCACTATCTCTTATTTATTTCTACCATTCCCTCCCTCCCTCCCTCCTTTCCTCTCTCTCTCTGATGTATAATTTTATGTGAACTTGACTGGATTGTAGTGCACAGATATTTGATCAAACATATTTCTGGATGTTCTATGAAGTTATATTTTATATAACTTTATATATATTTATATTTGGGTGAGATGAATATTAAAATTAGTTGACTTCCCATGAAACCCATCACCGTCTACAGTGTGGTGGATCTTGTCAAGCCAGTAGATGTCCTTAGTGGAACAGACTGATGTTTCTAGGGGAAGAAGGAGACTGCCTTTGGAGTCAAGCTGTAGCTCTCCCTTGGGTCTCCAGCATGCAGGTCTACTGTGCAAACTTTGGCCTGCCAAGTCTCCAGTGACTACATGGGTTAATTCCTTGGAGTCAATACTCAAGTTATTTCTCTTTCCTTTTTATGAAAAGAATATGTATGTATATATACTGAAAATATGTACATAAATGTATATATACACACAATGTTTCTCAGGCATACCCTGACTCTGTTTGTCTTGCATCCTATTCTCTCTAATTCTACCCTATCCTTCTCTACCCTAGTCAATCCTACACACTGTGTTCTATCCTACCCTACCCTGTGCTATTCTTCCTTCCACAACAGGATAATGCATTGAGATATTTGTGTTCTATTTTTTTTTTCTATTTTCCTCTCCCAACCCAAGAAGGTAACCTGTTTGTTGTATTATAAAATTGAGGAAGAAATACTTGCCCTTACTTACTTTTTAGGAAAGCTTCGGCAACTTGATGAGATTATGTGGTGGGGGCATGGATGCAGAAAGGGCCATAAGCTGTGAGATGGGGTAGTAGGGAGAGGCCCCAAGACCAGGGATAGGTTCTTGGGAGTGGGACCTTACCCAGCCTTATCTTCTCCTTTAGCAAGGACAGAACTCAGGGAGAGAAGGTTGTCTTCTGTGCCCAGAGAGGCGCTTTAATCACCAGAGTATTCTACAAAGAAATTCATTCCCTGGAATTACATCATGACTCCTGTGTCTTATCAATGATGTAGTAAGCAAAGTAGACTAAAGATTGAAGGGCTGGTAGAAAATATTAGCATGAGGGGGAGATAGAGTTAAAATTATGACTGATATCGTACACAATCTTCCAGCTATGTACCATTTATTTAAAAATTGTGTATATACTATGTGTATAGTTTTCAGTGTTCAAAATATTACCTTTTTTGAGTGTTAAAATGTTTAAAGTGGGCTTTGACTTTTTAGTATCCTCTGGCTAGCTTTGTCTTCTAAATTCTCTGTAATATTCCATATTATGATGTATCATAATTCATACAAACTATTTATTTGTAAATATTTAGATCATTTTCCCACTTTCCATGATAAATACTATGTTAGTGAGCATCCTCCAACAGTGTGTAATTCCCAAGAACATGAAAACTTGACCCATCTCCTCCCAGAATCCTCACACACCGACAGGAGCCCAGCCCTGACAGGCTTGGTGGGGAACCCAGAGCAGACAGAAGACCCTATTCTCCCTGCCAGGGTCTGTGATCTCAAGAGGAAAGTAAGGCCTGAAGAACAAGAGACCTTTCTCTGTAGCAGGAGGACCTTCTGGAGTGAGAAAATATCTTTGGTGGTGGGGGGGATCAGGAGTCTCTGTGTGTATGGAAACAGAACTTTCCCAGATTATATCATATATATGTACACACACACACACACACACACACACACACATATATATACTCATATATATATATATATGAATTCCCATATTGTTTCATGTGTTTTAAAATTTCATTCTTCCACCTGTACTTGAATATTTATCACAGCACTATTTACAATGGCCAAGATATGGAAACAAATGCTTCCAAATTGATGAATGGTTGAAAAAGTGTGGTATATTTATACAATGGAATATTATTCTGCAATCAAAACCAGCAAATATGCAGCATTTGTGATAAAATGAATGGACGTAGAGGGAGTCCTATTACCAGAAATACATCAGAAAGGAAAAGACAGAAACCATACAGTCTCAACTATAGATGGGATATAGGAACAACAAACAAAAGGACAAGAAAAACCCAAAATAAGCTAACAGTGGAGCTGGGTCAGGCTGCTAGGAGAGGGGTAGGGGGAGGGAGAAATTGGGGGAAGGGAAGAGTATAGGAAGGCAAGAGTACAGGAAGATAGAGAGGAGGGTTCTAGGAGAGGAAGGTGATAGGGTGGTGGGTGAACCCCAGGGAATGCAATGATATTTACATATATATATGCATATATTTATGTATACTTTTATGCTTGAACATGTAATAACAAAATGATTAATAAAAAAGTATGGAAATCTTAAAAAAAATGAAATTTTTCTTCTCAGTAAGACCTAAACACAGGTAACCAGTGACTTGGTCTTACCCACTGTGCAGAGGCAGCTTCTGGGTGTTGCACCCCACTTGACCAGATTGGAGGAGGTGGGAATGGGGACCCTCTTTCTCCTTCAGCACACTAACCCATGGCCACTCTTTTGGAGGCTGACTCTGCAGAGCCCTCTGCCAGGGGCCAGGCATTCACTTCTCAAGGCTTTGGAAAGACTTCAGGCCAAGGTCTCAGCTTGACTTCAATCAAGGCCCACTCCCTAGATGACCCTGGGCCACGCTGAGAGGGACACTTGAAAGCTTGGGAGTGAAGCCTCCAGTGAATGAGTTTCCAGAGTCGCCTGAAGCCTTTCAGGCCTCTCCTGCCAGAAGCACATGAGACCACGTCAGGTGAGGGGGTGTAGAGCTGCTCAACTTGCTATGGTCGATGCTGATAGCCAGACGTAGAAAGGACGATGCCGCTCATTTTGGCTATCCTAGCTCAGGAGCAAGACTTGTGAATGGGGCTCTTTGGAAAACCCTGTTCTTGGTCCCCTCATGAGACAGTGAGGTTAAAAAAAAAAAAAGCAGTGTCTTCTTTTTAGACAACTTGGTCCTAGCCAGGTGGAAGAGTGGAGACAGGGAGAACAAAACACTCCAGCCCTTTGACTCTGAAAGGAGAGGCTGTCAGTTGTCCTGGCCCCAGATGACGGTGCTGTTCCCTCTAGGACCCAGAGTGTGTGGTAACAGGGTCTTCTCCCCCCTTCCTTGCTCTTCTCCCTTCTTCCTTTATTTCCCTCTGCAGATATCTGGGAGATAAGAAACTTGTGTTCCAAACTACAATGAGATACCATCTCACACTAGTAAGAAAGACCCATATAAAAAAATGGGCAACAAGAAGTACTGGCATGGATATGGAGAGAAAGGAGCACTTTTACATTACTGGTAGGAATACAATCTGGTTGCAATCGCTCTGGAAAGCTGTGTGGAGGACACTCAAACTATTGAAAATGGAACTACCATTTGATCCAGCAATTCCACTTAGGGATCTACCCAAAGAATGCAAAAGCACTAATGCAAATGGATACCTGTACTCGGACGTTTACTACAGCACTATTTATAATAGCCAGGACATGGAAGCAACCCAAATGCCTCCAGACAGACGAATGGGTCAGAAAGTTGTGGTATACATACACAGTGGAATATTATTCATCTAGCAAAAAAGACAAACTTATGTCATTTGCAGCAACATGGATGGAGCTAGAAGGAATCATATTAGTGGAAACAAGTCAGAAAGAAAGAGAGAAATATTGGATGGTCTCATTTATATGAAAGATATAGGGAAAACGAGCAAATGGACAAGAAAAATTCTAAACTGTCAGCAGTACTGAACTAGAGCAAGAGAAGGGCAGGGGGTAAAATTAGGGTAAGGATGGGCAGGAGGTTAAGAGGGTTTATGGGTGACAAGGTGGTGGGAGAACCTTGGGGGGTAGACAATGATGTTAAAAAATATATATATATATATATATTAAAATAAAAAAGAGAAACTTCTGTTCCAGATACTTGCACCTTTGGTGATTTGATTCTATTTTATTTTAAGCTGGAGGAATACTATTTGGCACTGGTCTTTTTGTGTTGGTAAGAGCCATGAAAAGTTCTCCGGTTGAGAACAATCTGTGATAAGCTCTTGCACACCAACTACCCAGACTTGGAGAGAGTCCTTTTGCCATCAAACTGTCCCCCATGACTCTATTATTTCCCTCCCTTCCCCACTTCCTTGTACCTCCAACACTTTAGCATGTGTGTCTGAATACAATAAAAGTTGCTTTGAGCTTTTTAAATTTCCAATTATTCAACAACTTTCAAGTGGAGAAAAATTTGGGTCTTTTAATTTCATTTTTGGCTTTTTTTTTTCATATGTGTGTGTGTGTCTCTGTTTGCTAAACAGTAATTGCGGATCTTCCTGGCCACCTTTAATACTCCCAGCTAATTATCCTGAAATAAATCTCTTTCAAGCCTGCATGCCAGCAGTTCTGGGATCCAAGCGGCTCTTTCAGCTCCTGGCTGCCTGTCACTCAAATGGGCCTCAGCTGCAACTCCGAATGATGAGTATTAACCTCCCGCTGGGAAGATTCGCCCAATCTCCCCACTTCCAACAGCAGCTCCCAGGGCCGCACCACGTTCCTACCTGTTAGTCTAAGCTGGGATTTTCTTTTGCTAACGCTATGATTTTGAAAGTGGAAGAGGATTCCTGGGAGAAAGACACTCAGTTAACCTTCTCCTAATTGCCATTCAAGATGGAAAAAGGAGAGAAGATGGTGGCTGTCCCAGAAGGGTGGCGGAGCTGTGGCATGGCCTGTGGCCTTGCTGAGAGCTCACTGGGTGGTGGGTGCATGAGTGTCTTCTAGCTCAGTAGTCTCTCTCTCTCTCTCTCTCTCTCTCTCTCTCTCTCTCTCTCTCCACCTAGCTTCTGAATCCATCTGTTTCTCAGTTTCCACACTGGATCTTTGGTGATGGAAACTCAGGGATGGCGCCTCAGGTAGACCTGGGAGAAGAGTGGGTAGTAGCACAGACTCTGAGGTAACAGTACCCAAACTCTGGGTTAATGAGCAGATGCATGGTTAAACCATGCCACCCATCCCCTCACCATACCTCTCCCCTATTTTATCCTTAAATATTAGACTACTTTCTTCCTAAACTGACTACTCTGAAGCCTTCCTACTCTGACTCTCTTGCTGTGGAAAACAATTGTTTACTAACTGCTCCCTTTAGGAAGAGTTCTGCATTGCAGGCCCTGGCAGACATGGTTATGTGACTTACCTTGGTCAGTAATGTCATCTAGAGTCAATGTGTATTACTTCTGGGGGAAGTTGTGAGATCCTAGCATTCTCTTTCCTTCTGTCACACTTGCGCACTTACTGGCAAAGTTCTAGGTAGTCACTGCTCCATGAACTTGGATTTTGAGGTGAGACTCATAGCTCATTTGTCATGTGTATCAGATGAGAAAAAGAAACAAGCCTTTGTACTTTATGCCACTGAGGTGCTGTTTTATTAAATGACTGCGGCGTATCTAACTTACATACAGATATGCAAATAGTCTCAGCTAGATCCATATGTGGCTTCTTTTCTGTAACCTTTAAATATACAATTTTTACCTGCCTCTGAATTTAGACATTTTTCTAATTAGTGGACCCCTCATTCTTTTTAGGGTTGGAAACCAGATATCAGAAACCCACATGCTGGTTAAAGAAAGTAATATTTTAATTTAGAGATTTGAATGAGACAGGAAAATCTTACATCTTCACTAGAGCCTAATAAATTGTGTGGAACAAGTAACTCCTATGTCTGGGTGTTTTGCCTTATGGTGTTAGAGCAGGGCTGTGTGGTATAGATTGTGCACTGAATAGCTAAGGGGTTGGGCATATTGTTTCTGAGGATCAAAGATCACATTGAAAATGGCTTTGGACATCCTTTGGTGGGCTCCTCTAGCAGGAATTGCTTAGAAGGAATTTTCAGGAGTCAAGGAGTACCTATGTATTCCACTATCATTCTAATGAATGCCTTGGATATCGCTGAGGTCTTCCTGGAAGTTACAAGGGGGAGGGCCCTTCATTATGTTGCATCTTGGGCTCAACTGAAGCAAAATGAATGCCTTATACATCCAGACTTCCTGTCATTATCATCTGCTTCTTAACCTCAGCTTGATGCAAGTCCCTTTGGACTTGTGATGCATCATGTTTTGAAGGACCATGTTTTTTGATTTTCCCTTTTGGGAGGTATGTTTCTGAGTCTGTTCAGTATGGGGAGTTCAGCATCCAGCATCCATCTCCTTTGGATTCTTAGCCCTGCATTACTTTCATCTGCCAACCTCTTGCCCTTGACTGGTCAGGGATCTTGTCTACTTCAAAGTGGTGTTTATTTTAATCCCAATGAGTACAGGCTAAACAGTGAAATGTGCAATCATATGGGTTTTCTTTCTCTGAGAGTATTCCAGCTTCAGACTCTGGAGTGTAGCGTTGAATTAATATTAGTAATTGCCAGAGGAATCCTTTGGTACTGAGTATTTCCTGCATTCATAAATCACCCCCTTAGTGGCTACCATGACAGTTATGTAAGTGACCTTTGGATTTCACAATTAAAAAAAAAATTTATGGCATTGTAATCCACTCTATCCATAGAAATGCAAGACAATGAGATTGTGTAATTAAAAAATAAGTGAAAAAAGCAATCATCAATGAGAACAAATATTACCGATTTGAACTGAAAGATGTTGTGTTGTAATAGAAAGAATTCCAATCCCAGGTGACCACTGTGTCTGTGTGCCCTTGTGAAGATCATTTAACTTCTCTGGACCTCAGTTTTTTGATCTGTAAAATGTGAAAAGATTCTTTCAAGTATCAGCATTTTACAATTCTGGAATGTAATCTTTGCAAATATTACAAATAGTAACTTCAGAGATGTTTTTTCCTGATGTAGGCATCTTTTAGGCCTGGAGAATTCTTGTTACTGCTTTTGAAAATCCTTTTGTTGGATTTTTTTTTTTTATTCCCTAAGATGGTGTTTTCTAGTTCTGTAAGTAAAAAACAAACTTTTAAAAGCTCCTTATAGCAATCCTGTGAAATCAGCAAGGAAAAGTTATCTCCATTTTAAATTGAAACCTTCTGAGATTATGGCCATACCACCCTGAATGTGCCCGATCTCGTTTGAAACCTTCTGATGTTATTTATATATTCTATTCAAAATTATATATATATATATATATATATATATATATATATATATATGTTTCAGTGGTGGAAGAGGGATAAGAACCCAAAAAATTAAAAATCTGATAAATAAAACTCTTGTCTATATAAGAAAAAAGGAAGTTGTAACTCCCCTGTGGTATTACTACGTTGGTAAGTTCTGAGCTATACTTTAGAGAAAAATCTACCAAAATGGGTAGAGGGAACATAACTTTGAAGATGGCCTACAATAATTCCTGTTTCCATCATCCAGAGTAGAAAATCTCATAATTCTATAATATTAGGGAGAATACTCAAGAGCTGTCTAAGTAGTGAAAAAGTTAGCCAAAGGTTAAATGTTGATCCCACCCAACAAAGCTTTAAAAAAACCCTAAGCCTGTTTCCAACTGAACTATGTGACAGAAAACAAAACTTTGAATATTTATATTATATCCATATCCAATATGGCAACATTCCAATGCCTAATCATCTTATTAAAAAAATTTAAGACCTGCAAAGAAGCAGGAAAATGTAACCCACAATGAAGAAAATAGCCTATTTATAGAGAAACTAAGAAATTACACAGGTGGAATTTTTAGGCAAAGACACAATTATAACTTTAAGAAACTAACTTATGATTGAACTTGTGAAGTATTAATGTGGAAAATATGTAACTACAATAGTTGAGATAAAAATGCACTAATGAAATAGACATCAGAGCACACATTATAGGTGAAAATATCAGTGAACCTGGAGACAGGGCAATAAAAACTACTCAAAATTAAGATAGAAGGAAAGAGACCTGGAAAATGAGACATATCAAAAAAGAACACCAGTGAATTGTGAGACAGCTCTACATGGTCTAACACATGTATAATTGGTATACTTAGAGAGGAGGAGAGAAGCAGGACAGAAAAAAATATTTGAAGAATCTATGGCTAAAATTTCCACTAAAAATGAAAAATATAGTGATAAAGGGAAATTTATAGTTTAAGGTGCTCATCTATGAAATGGTATACTATCACTCAAAGGCAGATAGCAGTAAGAAATCTGGGAAGAATAAAAGGAAACAAATGGGACACATGGAAAACAATGTATAATTCAAGTATATTATTAATCATAGTAAATATAAATAGTTCAAAAACACTAAAAAAAGACAGAAAAACATTACAGACCAATCACCTTGAGAAATTAAGAGACATGATGCCCCAAGAAAAAAGAGGAGCATATTTAAACTTCACAGTGGAAATCAATTTAAATTATAATAGAAACACAACAACAACAAAAAAAGCAAAACAATGACAACAAAAAGGTGATTCTTTGAGATCACTGAAAGCGATAAATTTCATTGATTGATTAGGGTAGAAAAAAAGATAAAACAAATAAGCAGTGTCAGGAATGGGAGAGGTACTATCTCTAAAGACTTTACAGATAGTTAAAGAAAAACAAAGGAAAACTTTTCTGCTAATGTACTCTACAGCTTTCGATAGATGGACAGATTCCTTGAAAGAGATAAACTACCAAGAGGAAATAGGAAACCTTAATTACCTTATATAAAAGAAATTGTATTTAAAAAATTGGATTATAGTTTAAAACCTTCCCACCAAGGAAACATTTTCTGAACCAGAAAAGTTTGTGAAGAGACTCTTCTAAACAATTAAGGGAGAAAAAAAAGAATTCTACGCAAACTTTCTCAGAAGATTGAAGAGGAGAAAATATTTTCAGCAAAATCTGTGTGACAAGATGACAGTGATACCATAACCAGACAAAGATTTTACAAGACTTAAAAACTATGGACTGATCTTTCTCATAAATAAATTAAATTAAAAAGTTTTACAAGTTTCAAAAACCCAATCCAATAACAAGGTAAATATACCACAGCTTAGTGTTTATCCCAGGAATGCAGTGTTGCTTTAGCACTTGTAACTTAAATAACTGAATTGATCAGTTAGCAATTTAAATAAAGAATATAAAAATGCAATGATTTCATAGATACAACATGGAATAAAACATTCCAAACATTTTGATGATGTCCCCAGAAAACCAAGAATAGAAACAAACTTCCTAATGAAAAGACTTCTTTGAAATATCTGCACTTAACATCATATTTAATGGTAACAACTTGACTACTTTCCTCTAAGTAAAGAACAAGACAAGGATATCCATTCTTCCATTCCACATTTTATTAGAAGGCCTAGGTAGTACAATATGGCAAGAAAAAGAAAACAGTGACCTCCAGATAAAAAGGAAGAATAAGATTGTATTTATGCATGGCATTATTATATATTGATAACCCTATGAAATCTACAAAAATATTATTAAACTAATAAGTGAATTTAACAAAGTTGCAGGATGATATATCAATATACATAATTAACCCTACATTTAATTATATTCATTTTTATAGTCTGCCAACAATCAGAATTAAAATACTGTTTACAATAAACCATTCCAATTAAAGTCCGGAACCAGGCAAGGATGCCCACTCTCTCCACTCCTTTTCAACATAGTTCTGGAAGTCCTAGCTAGGGCAATAAGACAAGAGAAAGACATAAAAGGAATCTGAATAGGGAACGAAGAAATAAAGTTATCATTATAGGCGGATGATATGATTCTCTATATAGAGAACCCAGAAAAATCAACAGAAAAACTGATTGAAATAATAAACCAATTTGGTAAGGTAGCTGGATACAAAATCAACATGCAAAAATCAACAGCATTCATATATGCAAAGAATCAATCAGAAGAAGAAGAAATTAGAAAAAACACCCCATTTACCATTGCACCAAAGAAAATCAAATACTTGGGAATTAACCTAAC
>PVHY01027197.1:0-16479 GCA_004024945.1 Uropsilus gracilis
CATCTCTCCTCTTGATCTCCCTCTGAGGCTAGCACTGAGCAGGACACAGCAGGCATTCAGAAAATACCCAGGGACAGATAGACAGCTCTCACCCCCAAACATAAGCAACCTTGTCTTCCTTAAACACCATGACTATTTATCCCTCAGACCCTTGACTCCTGCCAAGTGTGACTTGAAGGACTTCAGCAACCTCTCTGAACTCCAATTGCCTTGTTATTATTATTATTATAATGCATTCTTTAAGTGTGTTGACCATCTGGGCATTGGGTATGGGGGCTGTTGAAGAAAGAAGACAGGAAAAAAAGGAAGAGTGCTCCAGAAAGGGGGCGGAACAGTAGATCTTTCCAGCTATCAGTTCAATTTTATAAATGGACAGGAGGATGGCAGCTGCTGGCCCCTTTCCCAGCCTGGCCTCTAAAGAGATGCCCCCTCCCCACTCCCTCAGGGATGATTGCCAGGACCCTCCAGAGCTGCTATTGAGAGATTTTTCTTCCTGGAATACAACTCTTTTTTTCCACTGCTCTTCTGTATGTTTATGTATGTTTTAAAATTGTTTGTTGGGTAACAATTTACAACATTGTATATGTTTTTGGGATATAGGTTCACATCATGCTCCCCACCAAAACCCCAATAATCCTCTCCCATAGTCCCTTGCACAGCCCACTGTTTCAGAACAGGAGTCCATAGGGCTGGGCAGGCTTTATATCAGACCTGGTTTGACCAGTCTCCAGGTGCCCTGGACTCACCCAAGGGACTGCAGAGCTCCGCTCTTTGGGGATAGCCGCCAGGACCCCTCCTTTGGGGGCTGAGCTTTTCTGGCCCCACGGAGGAGGAGCCTAGGTCACTCGCAGACTCTCCGCCTAGGGTGCTATCTGCCCAGCCATGGAGGAGCGGGAAGCCCTGGTCTGGGCACAAGGCACACAGCGGTTCTCAAGTCCCCAAACCGGTGCTACTGCCCCGGGTGCCCTGGTCAAATAACACCCTAGCGTCCTACTTCTCTTTTCTGTAAAAAACCGAAACCCAACCGCAGAGGCTTGCAACATTGACTCCCTGCCAGATCCTGTTAAGCCTGTCTAGTCCCATCCACCCCAAGCCCGCTCAGGACCGAGTCAGTGATTCTTTCTGGGATCCTGCTGCAGCTCTGCCAGGCCCGTGCCAGGACAGCCAGCTACAGACCAGGCAGAGGAGGCACCCTCAATTGTGCAGGGGACTGGGCAGGCGTTGTGGAGCCCGGTTCTTTGCTTTCCTCCTGCTTCCTGCTCCAGTCAGGGGAAATCCTGAAGTGGCCGCTTGGGATTGGGTGCCTCTCTGATTCCAGCTGGCATGGAGCATGCTCCCTGGTGCCAGGAGGACGCCTGGCTGGCGTCCCCTCCGGCTGGCTGGTCCCAGGCAGTGCCTAGCAGACGAGGTATTGGGGTATTGGGGCACGGGAAGGGGGGGGTCGGTGTATGTGTGTGCAAGTGCAGTGGCTATATTGTCCACTTGCTATTGCTTCCATCTGCCAGGTGGTGCAAAAGTTCTTAAAAGCAGGGAGTCCTGGACCACTACCATCTCTAAGCTTCCCTACATATTAAAAAGATAAGTCATTCCAGAACATGATCATAAATAAGGTTGTTCATATTAATTATTTATATTGGAGAAGTTAAGTCAAAAAGACAGTATAAAAGACAAAGACAATATAAAACAAAAAAAATAGGGTATTTCTCGTGTTGGTCACAAGATAATTAATTAAAAATATGACTTATCAGCCAGGCATGGTAGCATGCACCTGTAATCCAAGCGCTGGGAGACAAGAGGCCTGGGATCTCTTAACTTCACGGGTTCAAGACTACTCCGAGCAACATAGTAAGACCTGGTCTCGAAAAAGCAGCCGGGTGCAGTGGCAGGTGCCTGTAATCCCAGCTACCGGGGAGGCTAAGACTGGGGATCGCTTGAGTCCACGGGATCAGGACTACCCCAGGCAACATAGACCCAGTCTCAAAAAAATTTTTTTTGACTTATTGGCTAATGGAACCTGAATTTAAATTTGTATGATGAAATTTGTTGTATTTCTGTGGTTTTATATGGAACTTCATCTCGAGAAATTTCAAAAGTCTAAATGTGAGTCTCAAGCTCCATGGAGCCACTCCTTGACCTCCCCCCAAAAGAGGAAAGGTCAGCTTGGGGTCAGGACCCAGAAGACCCTAGCCCAGTTGTCCTCATTACTAAAGAGGGACTATCAGTCAGAGAACGTACTGGTAACTTGACACATATGGTCCCATTCCATCCAGACTAGAGCCCAGTGACATAGCATGACACCCCTGAGAGGAAGGCTAGGTCCCGGCTACCCTATTCAGATCCTCATTTGGAAGGACTTGCCCCAGAGCCTGGGAGGCAGACAGTCCTCAGAACTTCCCCCCTCAGAGCCTGTGTCCTTTCAGAGCAACCATGCTCAAGGGCTCACCCTTCCCAGGCTGCCTGCGTTCTTGATGTGTGTAGAACTAGAATGAGACACCTCTAATGGGTCCTGTTAGTCCCAGAAATCCCTGTGGACTAGTCTGTGGAATAGGTTCAGGTTAGCTGGCCAATGAGAGCATAGCCTCTTGTGCACCATCCCACCTTCTGCTAGCTCCCTTCAACAGTCACTCAACACAAGGGTCCCCCTTAACAGCATCTTGCATGCTACATGAGATCTCTAGAATGAGGGAATCCAGTCTGCAAGAGGCCCAGAAAGACTGTAATAAACTCACTCAGCATCCAAGTAACAGCACCTGGTCTGGGGTGGATGTGTCCAAAGGGCTTAGTAACAGAAGATGAAGGGGCAGATTTTCAGAGGACCCTGGTATTCCCTGGTTGGTGGGCAGTTCATGGAGGTCCCATGGGTTGAACCTCACAGTAGGGCAGGGAGACCAACAACCCAAGTGTCAACAACTCAACCAGTCTAGGTCCTTTAAGGGTGTCATTATTGCTTTTTTGGGCTTCCTCCCTGGAGGCGATAAAATCAAAGTATGCTCATAAAGGTATGGACAAAAAGGGCTACACGACTGTACTAGGCAGCAGAAACAAAACAAAGTTATAAGGGGACAGAAGATGCCCTGGGAGAACAACATTTCTAGATTATAGGCAGGCTAGGAGTCTCTGAATGCCAGTGATCTGCTGTGGGTTGCAGTGGGGACAGGCATCCTCCCATTCCACCATTCCACCCGTGTGCTCACTGACATCCTCCCCCCAACCCATTTCCTTTCAGGCTTGGCCTGTGCTGGTGGCCTTGTCTGGCTATGACTGATACAGAAACTGCCTATTTTTAGCATTTGAGGAGACATGGAGTGGCAAGGCCAGTTTCCCATGATGCCGGGCTCCTGGAGGATGGGGTCCTCTCTGCTGGGTTTGCCCTGCCTCCTCCACTGGAGCCATCTCCTGCCCCATATTCTCTAGCATTCTGCTTCCAGGCAGCCATTCCTTGTGCAGCACCAAGGCCGCTGCTGAGAAAGAACAGAGCATGGGATCAACTAGCAGTGGGAATACTGACTCCAGGTACCGCCATGTTCCCTCAGCTCCCCAGGTCAGGATGCACTCCTGAGGAGCTGAGGCACCATCACTGTTGGGTTATGTGGGCCTGGGGTCTTCTCCCCTGAGGCCTAAGTGCTATTAAAGAGCAAAAGTCTTATGGAGTCAGTTTTAAAGATGGCAATGTTGTAAAAGACATGTGGGAATGTTTCAGACTGAAGGAGAATAAAGAGGAAATCCAATGTATCAGATAACAGGTTAGAGGGAATACTTGGATACGGATTAAAGTGCTTTATTCTAAGGGAAATTTTATTTATTCATTTATTGTGACCAGGTGTCGCTATTTTTGCCCATGGAATTGCAGGTTCACGTTGCTCGGGGTACCACAGATTCAAGCAATCCCCAGCCTCAGCTTCCCAGGTAGCTGGGATTATAGGTCTGTGCCACATGCCCAGCTATTTTTTTGGAATTAGGTCTCACTATGTGCCCCCGGCAGGACCCGAACCACAATTCCTGGCCCCAGCAGCAGCTTCCTAGGCTGCCACTTACAGGCATGCACCACCATGCCCAGCCTTCTAGGGGAAATTTTAAGGGGAACATCCTTTTGGTTTCTTTGGCTATTTTGACTGGCCTAGTAAATTGACATGAAAGATTAGAAAGGGACAAACAAATTTGAATCACCTGTCCTCAGTGCCCCAAGACTATGTACCCACCATCTGGTTATTCCAGTGAGCTTATAGTTTGTAGAGGGACATGGTGGCATGCACCTATAATCTCAGTTACCTGGAGGCTGAGACTAGAGATCACTTGAGTTCATGGGTTCACGACAATCCTGGGCAACATAGTGAGATCGAGTCTTTTAAAAATAAAATAAACTACATACTTTGTAGAGAGGTTATAATTTTCAGAAAAGGAGTAATAAAATTTTAGAGGAAAATAAGTTGCCTTTTTAAAGACAATTTAAAAATAAGGGATCTTGTAGTGTTTG
This sequence comes from Uropsilus gracilis, assembly GCA_004024945.1. Lineage (NCBI taxonomy): Eukaryota > Metazoa > Chordata > Mammalia > Eulipotyphla > Talpidae > Uropsilus > Uropsilus gracilis. Next base: position 4,475 of record PVHY01027197.1, read on the forward strand.
TACAATGATTACAGATCACAGATTCTAATCCCAGTGATAAAGACTATCTTACCTCCAGCATAGGGAAAGAAGAGTTATTTCCTGTTTTCAGGGAGCTAATAATGAGGCAAGATATCATTGTTGGGTCTGTTTTCAACTGCCTTCAATTCAAAACAATCAGCATGCCACGTTAGCACATCCTGGGTTAACCAACCTTTGTTTATTACAGTATCAATGCTAGTTTTATAGGTCAATAGTGAGATTGTGTTTGTGTAAAAGTACATGCCTATCTTTAGAAAATACATGCTGAAGCATTTAGGGATAAGAGTACAGTGTATGTAGCTATGTACGGATTTTCCTGTGATTCAGAAAAAGAATTGTGTGTGTGTGTGTGTGTGTGTGTGTGTGTGTGTGAGAGAGAGAGAGAGAGAGAGAGAGAGAGAGAGAGAGAGAGAGAGAGAGAGAGAGCAAAAGAAGCCAGTGGGATACATTGTTAACAGTAGTTGGGTAAAGGCAAGATGGGTGTCCTTTGTCTGGCCTTATTTTTGGAACTTTTCTGTAAACTTGAACTTATTTCCAAATACTTTTTGGAAAGGAAAATAAATATAACATGATTGATGGTGTTCTATTCTATGAAGAAACATAAACAGGGTTGCAAATAAAAGTGATGAGGGCAGACTTCTCCAGAAAATGGGTTGAGTCCACACCTGAACCAGGTGAGTGAGCAATCCTTGCGGATATGTGGGAAAGAGCATTCCTGGCGGAAAAACAGTTCAGAGTTGGGAACATGCCTGCCAGGTTCACAGGCTAGCGGGCCAGCAGTCCTGGGATAGGGGGAGGAGATGAGGTCAGAGAATGACAGAGCCTGACTGGGCAGCGCCTTGAGAGCCACTAGGAATCAGAGGAGGGTTAAGGGCTTTTTTGTAGAAGATTAACAAGCTCTGCCTTTTGCTTTCAACACTTTGCTTGCTGTGTTGAAACAGATGGAAGAGGCCAGTGTAGAAGCAAGGGAGCAGAGAGGGGGCTGCAATTATCCAGGCAAGAGACAGCGATTGGCTTGCACCCAGGACCAGAGCTGGGCTTGGATTCCAGCTCCATTTTTCAGCTTTTTCTGGGGATTGGAGGTGAGGTCCAGGAGGCCGGTGAAGGATGGCCCCACAGTGTCTTGGCCTGCAGCAAGGATGGAATTGTCATTAACTGGCTGGGAGGAGCCCATGGGAGAAGCAGCCCTGGGAGCATGCTGAGGAATTTTGTTCTGGATGCGTTCAAGTTTCAGGTGTCTGTTAGATATTGCCATGGAGGGAGGAATAAGCAGGCAGTTTTATATCAGAGCTTGGAGTTCAGGGGAGAGGGCCAGGACATGAGCAAAAGGAGGATTTATTTGTTTGTTTGTTTGTTTGTTTTTTAATTTTTCTTACTGCTTGCTTGATCCTCCCCCCTCCACCTTCCTCCCCTTCCCCTGGTCAACCCTCTGGTCACTCCAGTTCCTTTCTCATTTCAGTTGTTGGTCGATGATTGGCCTGTTGGTCTCTGTGTTCTTTCTGAAGCACCTTCTGCATTCCTGAGGGACCACAACCGAGGCTGATCAGTTCTCCATGAATACCCTAAACAAGTGGACTTTCTGAGCATGTTGGTGAACCTCCTTTCGGTCTGGTGTGTGGAGTGGTTCCCCACATTTCCCACTGATATTTCTTTGTGAAGTTTTTCCCCCCTTAAGATGGGGGAGGGTCTCCTTGTTCATGTTGATCGTGTCTATGGGTGGGGAGCCTAGCCCAGCATCAGAAATGTTATTGGTGTTTCCTGTTGACATGTCTTCACTCTCGCAGAAGTGGGATTTAAAGACAGGAATGTGGATGAGGGTTCTGAGGAGCAGGAAAACAAGAGCAGAGGTTTGGGCCTGAGAGGTGTGACGATACTGACAAAGGAGACTGGGAAGAAGCAGCAGATGGAAAACTGAGAAGGGGTGGCATCTAGGAGCTAAGTGCAGAGAGTCAAGGAGGAAGGAGTGACCAGCAGCATCAGACACAGCTGCAAGTTGAGAATCAAGAGTCAGTCCTGGGATCTGGTGTCCTGAGGTCACTGAGGGTCCCAAGAAGGGTGTTATTAGGGTGTGGTGGCAAAATCCTGCATGGAGTGGGTTCAGGAGGGACTGAGAGGAGCGGAATTGATGACTACATGTCCAAGCAGTTTGTTTGAGGCATTTGCTATAAAAGGAAGGAGGGAAATAAGGCAGTAGCTTAGGAGAACACAATGAGCTAAGTTTCCCTTAACTGAAAAGGGGGCATTAGGCCTTCTTTGCAGGGTCATAGAAAGGTTACTGTATATAAGGGATTTCACTATTATGGTTGGGGACAGGGGAGTGGGGATTTTTGTTACTTTTATTCCCTCTCAGCCCTGCCCTGCTCTGGGAAGATCCTTTAATGTTTCCAGATTAAAGTTTAACTTCTCTTCTGCCATGTGTTGTGTGTGTGTGTGCGTGTGTGTGCGTGTAGCTCTTTTTGAAGGCTGATCTCTCCTATAGTCACCTTTTCCCCTATCTCATCTGGTCTTTTTGTCCAATAATTTCTTAGAAGTGGCTTCTGGCTCACAGCAACAGAGGCATTGGCGTAACCCCCTCTCCCTGATCTCTACGTCCCCTCTAAGAAGCCCTGCTTTAATTCTTTGGTAATTAAATATATATATATATATATATGTTTATATATATATTTAAAGGTAATCATGTGCAATTGAACTTCCAAGTTACAGGTGATGAGGGTACTTCTAAATTCACATATTGTAGGTTGAAAGTCTTTTACAATCAAAGAGATTTCAGGTGGTGGTATCAGTTGAGGGAGAAGGCATAAAATGAATTCTTAGTGATAGAGAGGAAGGGATAAATCCAAGAGGATGTCAAAGGAAGAATTGATAGGTGTTGTCTATAATTGTCTGACTATATCTCTGCGTTGAAAGGTTTAAATATAGCATACATTTGATCTAGGTATTTAGAAACAAATGTACCTAGTTAAGATCCATAAAATATGTAAAGTTGTTCATCATAAAATCATCCATAATTTAAACATTAGGAACATCTTAAGTGTTAACCTAGTTGAGGACTGCTATAAATACACCCTAAATATTCATCCACAGCACCTGTATACCACGGAACACAATGAAATCAGTAAAATAAAAAGATAGAAATGAATGCATTGTCAAGACAGGTGTTTTTGATAGTGAAAAAACAGGTTCTATATATGCGTGGGAGAACACTTCAAGTGGGTCTGTCTCCGTGGTCGTGTCACTAATAATTTTTTGTATCATTGAATGGAAGAAAGTCACTTTGCACAGGGGTAATGTTAAAGTGAGGGGAATAGCTAAGACTGCTCAGGAGACAGACTGTAGAGCAACTTGGGGAGCATCCATATTGAAGGGAAGAATGAGAAGCCAGGGAAGAAATCAAAGAACCAGTGAGGGGAAAGACAGGGACATCTCAGAGGCTACCAAGAGAGCCTCTGATGGGGCTGGCTGTGATGACTTGTCTTGGCCCCAACCCCCCACCCCATCAAAGCCATGCCCACCCCTCTGCCCTTACCTGTCTCCCACCCCTCTGCCCCTACCCATCTCCCTCGACTCCAGCCAAGGAGATGTGCAAAGATATCTGCTGCGGGGCTTTTTGGAAAGATTTTTCTTCCCTAGAGGAAAGCATGCACAGAGAAATACTGTCCTGTGTTGCTCCCCACTTCCTGACAACACATGCTGATGTGTGAAGACAGGATGCTGGAAGCTGCTCTGGCAGCCGGCTCATGGTCAAGGAGAGGAAGGCCAGGGTGACAGAAAAAGCCCTGACTCCTTTTTTTGTGAGATGAGCACACAACTGAGTCACAGAAGCTGTCATTTGTTGGCCCACCTGCTGCTGCAGTTGAAATCATGCTTAGCTGATGCAGAAAATTCGGAGGAGTGTAAAATTCTGGGTGGTCTTCGATTCTTCATCCCCACACCAGTCAGCACAGTCAGGCTGAGACTTGGAAAACGCACCCCTGTATAACTCATCTAAGCATTCCATGGCTTTCCCCCTAGTGACGTCCTGATATTTTTAGCTTGTGATAGCTGTACCACGCCCCTGGTCTGGGTGAACAGCCTCCTCTGCTGAGTTCTCAAGACATGGCCAACGGGCCTTCAGCACAACACCCACAGCCACTTGGCCACTCTGCTGTTTGTGCTGGGACGGAACAATAGTGTTCCGTCTTCCAAAGCTTGTCAGTCATGCTCAAAGTCCAGTTTGCAGAGTGGACCTGAAGGATCCAGCTGCCTCCTCCCATCTTATAGCAAGCAGTACATGCCCAACACTGCCACACACATGGTGGTCTTTTCCTTTCCCCCATTCCATGCAGTTGTGGGGCTGCGAGTCATGCTTTACCCTCTGCCAAAGCATTAGTCTCAGGAAAGGTAAATACCCAGGGTGGGGCTGCCAGTGTCAGGAATTGTTTTCAGGGACTAGGTTAACACTTAACTTAGTCAACACTTCGTCCTGTCTAGAGTCAGTACTACTGGGTGAGGCTAAAGCTCCCTGCAAGCTGTTACCTACTGCTGCTTCAGTAGGTGAAAATGTCATCCAACAAGATCTGCAGAGTCAAGTTTAAGACAAACACAGAGATTGAGGTTCTGGATTCATTCTTGCCTGAGGCTAGCTGCCTGCTTCCTAGTGACAGGACTCAAGACAAAACCCATAGTGTTAGCTTTCTACAATTCATCATTGAAAAGAGCCCTTGTAGTTGACATTTTATCCCAATTATTGGCTCCTCAAAGGAGCAGGCTGAGACTATTATAAAGATCTGAAAGAGGACTGAGAAGCAGCTGGCCAGTGAGAAGGCAAGTCAAGCAAAGAACAGCATTTTATGAAAGCAGACAGGTGGGTAGTGGGCAGTCACCTCTCCTGGCCTTGGCAGAAGTATAAATCGGTGTAATTTGGTGGGGGTGGTAATTTGCACTATCTCATTAAGATCTGAAATGTTTCTGCTCTTTGAGCCCATAATTCTACTCAATGCAGTATTGTTTCTTATGGTAAGAAGTTGGCAATAGCCTCAAATATTTGAATCATCAATAAACCGGTTAAATAAATTCTGTTGTTAAGGGGGAAAGGGTATACAAGATGATGTAAAGTATGTTTATTGATGTGTGTTTAGCATACAGAGGAAAAGACTCAGGGCTAGTTAGGGCTGGTCTCCTGGAGAGATGACTGTAACTACTGAGATCTTTCTCTTTCTGTATTTGTATGAGCCCACAATAATTTTTGCTCTATTTCTCCTGCTGTAAGATGGCAAAATAGTTCCCTCTTCCACTATCATTAGTAATAGCATTCTGAATTCTAGGATCTCTGATTTGGAGGGATTCATTCATTCTTTGTCTACTCATTTGCTTAGTCAACAAGAGTGACTACCAACTAATTGGGCACCCCTCTTGGTGCTGGGCATGTAATAGTAAAAACAATCATCACTCTCAGGGATTTTATGATCATTTGCAGATTTGGCAGTGATAAATGTTATGGAGAAGCACAGAGGGAAGAGTTGGGGTGGAGGCATAGAGGATATGTCATTATGTGTAAGGTGGCCCAAGATTCTCATTGAGAAGGCAATGTCGAGACCAAGAGGGAGGAAGAGAGCCACACACTCTTGTGGGAAGTTCTCTGGGCACTGTGGAGGCACACATAAGACCCTAAAGCTGTGTGCTCAGTGAATTCAATGGTGGTGGAAGGAACAATGAGGAATGAAGCGAAGGGAAAGGACAGGGCAGGGCAGTATGCCCATGGACGTGAGTCAGTGTGCACTCTGAGAATGTACTAGAGGGTTCTGGACCAAATTAAAATGACCACTGATGGCTGTGTTAAGACTAAAGAGGGTGAGAGAAGAAGTAGGGAGGCCAGTTACAAAGTTAGTGCAATGACCTAGGTGAGAGGAAATAGCCTGCAGAAGTGGAGTTCTAAGTGTATTTTGAGGGCACTGAGGGTAGACTTAATTGCATGGGACTCAAGTTGTGGGATTAAGGTCGCTAGAACCCTAGAAAACAAACCTCCTCCCAGATTGTTTGAGGATTAAGCCCATGGAGGCATCCCAGAGAAGCAGCAGTGCTAACTGTGCTTTGATCTGAAGGAGGTGAAGGACAGACCCAGGTGGGAGGTCCTACCCTACACTGAGATGGGGGTGGTGACAGGCACCAGTGCCCAGTGCCAAGGCCCTGTTGCCCTTGGTTTGGAAGAAAAAGGAAAGACTGCATTTTCACCCACCACAGCAAGAGTTAATTTAGTTTAGAAAAACTAAGAGTTGGGTCATCCCTATTTCTATATTGTGTGCACCAAATCAAGACGCATATCACCTAGTATTTCACCTATTTCTGAAGACATAGATACATTATTTTTATTATCAGAACAAAAACATTTTAGAAAGAATACTGAAATGGCAGCCAGTTAGTTCACAATGGAATTAGTTTACTGAGAATAAAGAATAAAGGGTGTCTTCAAGGAACAGAGTAAAAGCCAGATGGTAAGTGATAAAAAATGGAAAAGGAAGAGCACAAGAAATCAAAACAGTGACTATCAGCCTCATTTGAGAAGCTTGACAAAGAAATAAAGAGCAATAACAACAAACATAAGCCACGTCATTCTAAATAAGGTTTATTAAATAATATGTACAGCAAACATAGTAATTCAACACATTTATCAAATCAATCCACTGCAAGAAAGAAAAATAAATGAGCCAAAAAAAATCTGTGTCTGCATAGTACATGCCCTCAGTGTGTAGTTTAAATGGCAATACTTTAAATTAATTGGTTATATATGTCAGTTATTTTTCTTCCAGAATATAATCTTTTTTTGTAGTAATCTGTTCTAGCAATAATTCTTAACATCACTGCAGATAAATAGGGTTGCAAAAATAAAACAAAACCAAAAAAACCCTTATATAACTGAGATAGAAGTTACCTTCTCTCCAAGAAAGAATGATTATTTAAAATGTTAACCCTTTACAATGGCTATTTGTGTGCTAAAACTCTGCAGGTGAGTTATTTGGAATTCCTTCATTTAAATAAAAATGCAGAAAACTTCATGACCTCCTTATTTTATCCCCCTTCAGTTCAAATTTTTAAAATTATTTTTCTATACAAAGTAGGTACATGGGCTATACAAAGTTAAATATACATATTTACAGTCCCACTTCTGAAGCATATATTTTTTTCTTTTACTGATCCCAGAGAGACTGCAAAAGATAAGGAGTTTGAGGCTTGCCTTTACCCAGAAGCATGGCTAATATATCAAAATGTGTCGCAAGGCATGCCGCCAGTTAGCTGTACTTGCTATTAATAAACCTGTATAAACATTTCAGCATAAAAATAGGTATTTTATATTACTAAATGTCTGAAGACAAAAGAATAATTGCAAACCTTTGTTCATTGTTTTGTCATAGAGGAAGCTGAAGTTTGATGCAAATTTTAACATGATTTTCTTAAAGGTGAGGCATTTCTTAATTGGTGAGGCATACCTGATTTCTAGAGATAAACAGGGCTATGAGGCTGGCAAATGCAAATGTGATTTTACTAATTGGTTTTATTTTCTAGCTGTATTTAAAGAGGTGTTCAAAACTACCTAATTAAGTAGCACCCCTCCCAAAAAAAAAAAACCAAACTATTAGATAAGATAATGTTGCCTAATGTTTTGCATTGAAGAAAGACCAGGAGTCGTATTAGCCAACACAAGAATTACAATTCCAAATGGGTGAAATGCTGCAAAATGCATGTGCACATGTACTTGCACTATATTCCCTCAGAGATTGTCAACCCCCCTGCCCCAGAAAAAAAACAAAAACAAAAACAAACCAGTGTCCCTGGTTAGTGCAGTGGTCTTTCCAAAGCAATGGTTCTTGCTTGAGGAATATCTAGGCAGCCTTGTCTACCCAGGAAGCTCCTTCACTCCTGCCCTCATCATTAATGTGATAGCCTTTTCCCATGGGATTAAGGTTCTGCTCTTTACTAGTTAAAAACAAACACCTGAGAAGAGGTAAAACCTACCTCTTATCAGTCATTTACACTTCAGTAAGAAGGAGCCAGTTTCTTTCCTAAGAGCAGAATTTGAAAGAAGTCAGGGAGAGACTGGGGTACTGAGGCCATCTGATGGGGGTGGGCAGTGGTGAGGCCCTAAGATGGTAGCAGAGAGACAAGTTGAGGCGGAGGTTCTAAAGAGAACTGCCTACTGGTAAAGACTCCAGACTTGGAACAAGAGGTCGTGGAGCAATTCTGAGCCCTGTAGAGTGAGGGTTGCTGTTCACGCCCTACCACCTAGAGCTGCTATGCCTCTTATGGGGAGGATGAGAGTCTGAAGACTAAAACAGGTCCACTTTCCCCACCAAAGGTTCTTCCAGCACCCTGGTCATTGAAAAGTGAGCTAATGGAGACAGAAATATGACAATGCTTTCTAGGATCCCTCCCGAAAAAGTTCTCTTCCTCTCTCACATCCTTCTTAGCACATATCACAGTCTCTCTTGATTCAATGCATTTTTGTGTATCTGCCTTCTCCATCACCTCTGATATTCCAACAGGCAGAGAATGGATTCTTTCTGTCTCCCACTGTCAGAATACAGAGATTGACAAACATCCTTGAACTGGGTAGAGCTATGACCACCCAGGCATATCTCTGCTCAGGTTTGACCCCCACAAAGGACTGCCCTTCTGGGAGTAGCAGGATTGAGCCTTACACTTGGCCACCACAGTATCTGCACCTTCTACCATGAAGAGGATCCTTGCCAGGATTTATAACCCTGGGTTCTGAAGCTTCTGCACGCTCCTTGAACTTGCAGGGGGAGTCTGGAAACATGAGTTTCTCTTCCAAGCTTGGGAGCACCCTTGCTCATGGGTATCCCCAGCATCCAGTGTACATCAGCGTGTAGGAAATGAATCACCAAACACCTTCTTCAGTTCGCTGTGAGAATAGGACGATCAATCCCAGACTGATCCAGGCAAAACCAAGCCAGAGAAGAAAGGTTGGCAATGATGGGTGTCCGATAAATGAAACTTGCCACCCTGAAGGTGATCATATATGGGAAACGAGCACAATGCAAACAGTCTCAAGCGCTCAGGGCTTCTTGGTTTAATCACTTGGAAATACAAGTATAACCTGCCCGCCTGGCTCCCTCGCTCCCTCAGCAAGCCTGTGTGCTTTTCTGCATGAACCCAGGGCTGTCAATGGCAGTGCCATGCAGGCTGAGTACACAGAGTATCTATAATCAGTCTCCATTTCCCTCTGTCCTTCAGCAGGTCCAGTGAGAGACTTGATCTTGGGAAGTTTAGGGGGATGGGACAGGCTTGGCAGACTGATCACCAGCAATGTTGAAGCATCATCAGGCAGCTGATGGAGAGGGCAGGGGGAGCTCTGTATGGAGCCTCTGGAGAGAGTGTGGAGTTTGCCTGGCACTATGAAGGCTGCTTCATGCTGAAGGACCCCTTTGAGCAGGAGCTGGTCCGGGCTGGGGCAGCAGGAGGCAGTTTTGGCCTGACTGCTCCTGGACTGTGCTGCAGGTCAGATTACCCAAGAGTGGGAGAGGAGGGGAAGGCTGGAGTGGCTCCCAGAAGCAGCTAAGTAAATACAGATTTGCCTCATTTCTTTTTGTTCAGGGCATGGTTCGACCCTGTCCGATACACAGTATGCTGAGACAGGCTCAGATTTTAAACACAACACTTCTGTCCCTTTGCTTTTCACTTTATCCCCTGCTTTAGTTTTCCTATTGACTCAATATTTAAATAAAGAGACTGGTTCATGAATTATGTTTCATCCTCCAATAAAAATAATCTCTGTGGTTTTCAGTTTTCAATCTTCTTATAGATACAGAGGCTTTACATAGTTGCCTGGAAAAGTACCAAACTGCCTTGTTCTTCTTGAAGTACCTATAAAAAAAACACAGACACAAATGAGAAGACTCACCCACATGAGTCCCAAGAGGGTCCCCACTACACCACAGCTTGCAGACTAGCTTGTGATTGCCAAAGCATTTTCCCCATCTCATCTCATTGAGGCTGCAACATCAGCTGGGAGCTAGAACAGCAGGCCTATCTGTACTCCTGCCTTTCAGCCGAGGAATCCTGGGCTCAAAGAGCTTACAGGACCATTCTGAGGTCCTAGAGCTTCGTAAGCATCAGAAGCAGGCTTTGCACTCAAGTCACTAGACACCCAGCCTATAGCTCTTTCCACTTGTTCTCCATCTTGAAAGAACTAACAGGCTTATCCAACACAACAAGATACTTGGCATTTAGAATTTCTAAACTATCTAAGCACTCGCTGGATATGACTACGCATCAAAAGGAAATTTGTGTTAAAGCTCTTGCCCGAGCCACAAATCCACTCCCTGTTTCGGATATCAGTGTTGTTAGGGTTCCCGTTTAGCCAGGAACCCATCCGAGAACAAAGCCAGCTGCTCCACATCAGCACTGCTGGATACCGCCTCTTCTTCCTTCCCTTGAGATTTTCCCTCTAACAGAGGGTGGAGAGGAGCAGACATCACATTTTGATCATTTTACACTCCCTCCCCCCTTAGCTATGACTTCAGAGTCTTGTTGAACACAACATTTCGAGGGTACTATGACCAGCGGGTTAGAGTTGTGCTCTGAAGTGAAACTTCTAAGCTACAGGAATGTGTAAAGCTGAAGACATCACCTTGACCCTGGGACAGTCAAGGAGGCTGCAGATGCCTGGGATGCTAAGGCCCAGATACGTGCTCACAGAGTCAGTGAGCAGCTTGCTCAGTGCACGAGCAATCAGTTCTGCTGGGTTCCCTTCTTCATAGTCTGACACTAGGTGGCTTTCTGAATTGTTTGAGGACTGGAGGTATTCAAGAAATTTCTGCTGGCTGGGCCATGGATTCCCCCAGTTAGTGCCCCTCACCCCAAGTCTGGAAGAGTTTAGTGGCTACAGCCTGTGAGAGCTGCACTCAGTGCAATGACCACATGTGGCCACTGAACACTTGGACTTTGGTGAAGGCCTGAGTTCTGCTGTACCTGCAAAAGACACGCTAGTTTCTGAAAACTTAGCATGAAAACAATGGAAAATGTCTAACCATTCTTTTGTGCTGATCACATGGTCCCATGATGACATTTTGGATGCCTCAGGTTTAATAAAAGATATTAAAATTAATTTCACTAGTTTTGTTTTGCACTTTTCAACATGGCTTCCAGAAAAACTCTACTTTCCTAAGTGGTTTGTGTTGTTTCTGTTGGACTGGCCTTCAGCACTGCCGCTGACTTCTCAGACCTGGTTTCCTTTGGAGCGGAACGCCAGGCTGCAGGCAGCCAGGATTTGGAAGGACAGGCAGCTTTCTAAGAGGCTGATGAGGCGTGGCGAATCTTTCTGGCTTCTATTTATGCTGAGGGCTTGCTGTTTTCATACTCTAGCTCTGACATTACCTTGATTCGGCAAAGCTTTTTCAGAGGGATCAGAAAGAGCTAGTTTTTGGAAAGAAGGTAAAGGCCAAGCCATCTGTACAGGGGGAAACTGAGGCACGGGCTCATGGCACCCAACATAGACATGCCTGAGCAGAAAGAACATAAGCTTGAGAGAGATGGGCCTAAATTCAAACACCAGCCCTCCTCCTATCTGGTGACCTGGGGTAGTTTCTTAACCTCACTGGGTCTCTGTTTTTGAATCTGTCAGATAAAGATAATGCTTGTCTTCTGGGTTGTCTTATGGAGAGGACCCTAAAGACTATCAAGTGTTTGCCTAATAACAGAACCCCCATAAATGTTGGTCTTTCTTGCCCCTGTCCTATAAAGCTAAGTCCCTTGTTTTAATGCAGCAGATAGTTTTGATTAAAGTTATTACAAGCCCAATGGAATGAATATAATCTTTGGAATATTTATACAGATGCTTGAGTTCCATAATAGATACCTAGGCTCATTTTTTCTCATGTTCTTTTGTAATAAATTTTCAAATTTTTTCTTTTCTTTTCTTTGAGACTAGGTGTTGCTATTTTTGCCCATGGAACCACAGGCTCTCGTTGCCCGGGGGGGGGGGGGGGGGG
>PVHY01027198.1:0-16487 GCA_004024945.1 Uropsilus gracilis
TATATATATATATATTTGATTTATTTATATATATTTCACATCTTTGTATTCCCTGGAGTTCACCTACCACCTCCCCTACCTGACCACTCCAACACATCCCACTCCCCGCCCCCCAATTTGTGTACTTTAGTTTGGTTGTTAGCTTGTTTTGACTTTTCCTCCTGGTTTTTGTTTTCTCTCTGTCCCATATATTAGTGAAAAAGTGTCTCTTTCTGCCTTGTTTCTGCTGACATGATTTCTTCTAGGTACATCCATCCAGCAGCCCTCTTGACAGGGACCTAAAATCATCCCTGAATAGTCACCCACTGAGGACTACGTCTGAGCCATAGGAAAGGCAGATTTTAAGAGTAAAAGTTTTCAGCTCAAGATTCCCTTGAGCCATCGTGCCCCAGCCAGAGGGAGGCACGTTTTCTGTTATCGTTTTACTTGTCCTTTGTTGCATCACGCATCACCCCGGAGCCTGATAACTCAAAGCAACAATAACAATGGGTGATGTTTCATGGTTCTATGTATGTGAAGTTCAGGTGCAACCTTCCTGGCCCACTGAGGCCTGGGACTCCCACGGGCTGCAGCTCAATGTCACCCAGAATTGCACCATGTAAAGTCTTGACTGTGGCCAGAAGATCACCCCAAGGTGGTTCGCTCACATGGCTGGCAAATGGGTACCAGGGCAGTTCAGACAGTGAACTGTCTGTTCAGTTCTTCTCTATGATGTCATCGTGACCTCCTAGTGTCCCAAGGGTGTGGCAGCTGGCCTCATCAAGAACAGAGCCGGAGCTGCAGCCAGGTATGACCGACCCTTGGAAACCATGCTGTCGTTCTGCTCACTCTGCTGGTCACAGGTCACTGGTCAGTCTGTGTGGAAAGGAAGAGTATCAAGATGCTGAGGTCCTGTGGTCAGGGGCATGCCTTCAAGGTTGTCTGGCATACTCAGTGTGCCGCGCTCAGTGTGATTTCTGCAAGAATCCAAAGAGGAAAAGTCTGATTGAAGCAACGGAGTTGGCAAGGAGGAGGCAAAGGAAGTGGGTTTTCCCTGAGCCTCGCTGCAAAGAGCCCCACCATGGAGGCACCTTGCATCGGAAGCCCCTGAGAGGCAGGAGCTGGAGGCTGGGCTGGATTCTCATGGTGCATGCTCCCAGAAGGGCCCCAGCCTTGGACTTCACGCTCTGCTACTGTCCTCTGGAAATTCTTAACACTTCTTGAGCTGGAAGTCTGACATTTTCATTTTGCAAGGGGCCTCCCTGTTTGTGTAGCAAGTCCTGGCTGCAGGTTAAGAAGGCAAAGGTTCTTCATAACATTCAATTGCCCTGCCAAGGAAGTTAAGTGTGGGGAGAGGTCCCCAGGGATGGGGTTCCCCAAATAACCCACAAAAACCCCTAACAGAAAGTAAGTGCTCAGCGGGTATGGTGGCGTGCGCCTATAATCCAAGTGCTGGGAGGCAAGAGATTGCTTGAGTTCGCAGGTTCAAGACTACCCCCGGCAACGTAACAAGACCTAGTCTCAAAAAAAAGAAAGAAAAGAAAAGAAAGTGCTCAACTCTGGAGAAATCCAGCCGGGTATCTATCTAATTGCTGGATGTCTACTTTAGTCTGAGTTGCCCAGGGGGGAAAAAAAAGGTTAAAGACAAGGACCAGGACCAGCCTGGCATCCTTTGTTTCAGGAAATGAGCTCAGACACAAGACTGGGCGTATCACAGGACAGTGGGGAGGAGAGGAAAGTGGCCCACAGCTCATGCCTAGGTTCCTTTCTGCAAGAGACTGAAGGTTTCTCCCAGGAACCCTATGGGAGCTTCCTGGGATACTCCTCAGGATATGTGACATGCAAAGAAGAGTCATTGTCCTCCAAGAGCCACCCCCAGTGGTCATGCATTGCCCCAGAGACGCATTATCCCCTAAGCACCAGTCAGAAAGGCTGAGGATTCCTTTACTGCCCTGCAGGGCAGCAGGGAAGAAGCCCTGGGCAGAAAGCTGAGTAAAATTGTGTGTCCAAGTTGCTCCTGCTTGACAATGGTCCAGGCAGCAAGAGATGCTGCAAGAGGTGGGCAGAGAGGAGGTTGGGGGGGGCTCATGAGACATGGCTAAGTCCAAGCCAGGGGCAGCCAGCCTGTGACCCTCCCCCTCCTGAATGCCCACCTGGAGGGCTCAGATCCCAGGCAGTGAACCAACCCTACCTCTGCCCCGCTTGCACCCTTTTCTCCTTTGCTGGAGGGAAGCAAAAATGGCTTCCCTAGTGAATGAGGCTATTTCAGCTCCTCTTTGGAGACTGTTGGGACAATGAAGGAAGCTGGAAAACGCTGGGGGCTGCCTGAGTCTTCTTCTAGGATGGTGATAGACCCCTTCTAGGACCTTCATAGACCCTTGGAGTGGGCATGCAGAGATGGGTTGGTAGGCCAAGCAAAGCTCCTTTAGGACTCTTGCCACCAGTCAGGTCATCCCACCTAGCAATACATAGAAGAACCCAGAATACCCTTGGGTAGCACAGGAAGACAGTTACTTGGGAGGATGCATTATTGTCGGAATCCCCTTTATGCCGCTGAAAAGGAGGCCAGGACTTACTTCTGTGCATTTCACACTTTTTGCTTCTTCATATGCTGATGATTCTACCCCCAAACCCTCTTCCAGCTCTACCCACCTTTCCCCTCCCCCTTGTCAGCTTCATGGTCTCTGCCCAAGACTAGGAGGCACTAGCTGTTACCATTAGACCATATATTTTGTCTGCCTTATGCCAGAAACATTCAAGGAGAGACGTGGCAAGAAAGGACACTCTTACACTGCTGGTGGGAATGTAAATTGGTCTAGCCACTATGGAAAACTGTATGGAGGACCCTCAAATGAATGAAAATGGAACTACCATTTGGCGCAGCAATTGTTCTTCTGGGAATTTACCCAAAGGAGACCTCAAATGCTTGTACAAAGTGACACCTGTGCTTGGATTTTACTGCAGCACTATTTATAATTGCAAGGACATGGAAACAACCCAAATGTCCCAAAACAGATGAATGGATGAAAAAGATGTGGTATATATACACAATGGAATTACAAATGACACCAATTACAAATGACAAATTTTATGACTATGGTAACATGGATGAATCTAGAAGAAATCATATTAGCAGAAACAAGTCAGAAAGGAAAAGACACCATCCAAATGGTTTCACTAATATATGGGACATAGGAAAAAAGCAAAAGGCCAGGCGGAAAAGTCAAAATAAACTAAAAAACAGAAGCCAGGCGTGGTGGTGCGTGCTTGTAAACGACAGCCTATGGAGCACGGCTGGGACCAGGGATCACAGTTCAAGTCCTGCTCAGGGCAACACAGTGAGACCTAGTCCCAAAAAAATAGCTGGGTGTGGTGGTGCATGCCTGTAATCCCAGCTACCTGCGAAGCTGAGGCTGGGGATCACTTGAGTCTGTGGTACCCTGGGCAACGTGAGCCTGCGATTCCACAGGCAAAAATAGTGAAAAATAGTCTCAAAAAAAAAAAAAACAAAAAACAAGCTAAAAAACAAACTGAAGTTCACAACTTAGGGGAAAGGGGCAATGGGTGAGGGAGGGAAGGATCGGGGGAAAGGAGAGCCCTGGGGAGTACAAAGATGTGAAATAATTATATAATAAACTATTTCTAAAAAAAATAATTTACGCTTACACATTGAAGATTCTAATCATAAAAATCAAACGAAATTTAAAAAATAAATAATAAAAATCAGTGCAAAGGCGGAAGCTGCAAGGCACTGGCGAGAAAGGCGCGCACCTCAGTACTGGTCAGCGGCTGGGAGGCAATGGACAGCAAGCTCTGGGCCGGTGACCATCAGCTGTGGCAGGTCCACAGGCTGAGTCACCACCTAAACTCCCCGCAGCTGAGAAGGAAACAGGCACCCCCCCCACCCCGTCCCAGCCAAGGTGAAAGCGAATCAGCTCCCTGGAAACCTGGAGGAAGCGGCCAGACCCATCTTGGTGGCCAAGTCCCCGGGACCCTGCCCAGCCCCTCCCCCTCTCTGCAGTTGCCTCTGCCCACATCTCCTACACGCATCTTTCTCCTTCTCACCCTCCGAGTGCACTGAGTGTAAAACCCGTGTCTCTTCACGCCGGTGGGTCCCAGCCGACCGTTCTGTCCCGCATGTACCAGGACCACAGGTGTCTTTTCTGCAGGGCTGGGAGCGCGACAGCTATGTGCACTCTGTGAGGTAACAGGTGGGGTGGAGAGAAAGAAAAGGGCTCCAGAGTGTCTCAAGACCTGGAGAAATGCAGATCCCTTAAGAGCCAGGTGCTAGCAGCCCCAGGAGAGGAAACACCCCATTCCAAGAGAGTGAAGGACCCACGGTTGGATGCAGAGGCATGGCTGCAAGATATTTCAAAACTCTGTCGACCCTGTAGTGGTGATGGGTTTCCCCTGGTCATCTCCCCACAGGGCTGAGTGATGCAGCTATTTCAAAATAAAAGTCTCGTTTGTCTGCATCTTGGGACAAGGAGGAAGGGAAGGCCCTGCTGCCATGTGCATATCTCTTTCTGTGGAGCAGGTCCATGTGATGGTTCTCAGGATGGCCAGGTGTGAGGGACAATGGGACCTGGCCCCCATTCATTCAGCGCTCACTCCTGAAGCCAGCTGCACTTGGTCCAGAAGAGAAGGTGGTGAGGAAGACATGGTCTTTTTTTGAGACTAAGTCTTACTTATGTTGCCCGGGGTAGTCCCGATCCTGCAGACTCAAGCAATCCCTGACCTCTTGTCTCCCAGCACTTGGATTACAGGTGCACGCCACCACACCCAGCTAGGAAGATCGGGTCTTGTCTCCAGAATCTACCATCTCTGGATCGTTCTAATGAGCTGTGCTTCTTCCTATCCCAGTTCCATCTTTGGTTAAACAAACAACATCTGTGGCCCACACACCTAAGTCCAAAATCACCCCCAAAGCTTTTCACGCTACTTTCTCACCAAGGAGACCTGACTGGGTAAAAAGCTGAGACAGTGGGAATTCCCGGGGGGGGGGAAACAAACCCACCCTTCAGCGTGGTGAACCCCAAGTTTTGGGGTTCCCTGCACTGGCCTTGTGTTTCCCAGCAGCCCTCTGGGATGATCATGTTCTGGGTACATTCCTGAACTGTGGAATGAAAGCCTGAAGACATGTTCTAACAGATTCCTCATACTCGGCTTTCATGAGTGTGGGTGGGAAGTATTGCCTTGCTCTGCTCACTAAGGAGGACAAACTCCTTCTCCATGACACCACACCATTATGCCCTTACTCATCATGAGTCCAAAGGTGATGTGCACTTTTATAGGGAAAGTGAGCAAACGCACCCATCTCAACACAAACGGGATACACTCTGGAGGAACGCAGCATGATTTTAAGTGTGCTTTAAAAATAATTGCTGGGCAGGCTTGAAATATTCTGAAGACCAGAGGAGCTCCCCTCTTCCAGAACCCTAGAGAAAAGGCTGTCAGACAAGGTCTCTTTGCTTGCTGGTGGCTATCTGAACAACATCTCGCTAGGAACATAATTTGAGAAGAGCGGCTCCCTTCTCCACTCCTATTTTGGGTTTGCTCAGAAAACTGTTCCTTTCAGCCTTCAACCTCCCTGCCTTGGTCCCCAGTCTGAGTACCATATCCTCTTGGAGGGCTTGGCAATTTCTGTGGAGCCATACTCAAATTGGGGGAGTGAAAAAGGAACTCCCTGTAATAAAAGTGGCATTGTTTGGCAGTCAGGTAATTCCAAGTAGGCTCGCTTTTTACTTTCCACGGGAATAGTTCTTGAGCAAGAAAGAGGCTTTGTTGAGTTTTGTTTTGTTTTGTTTTGAGAACAGTCAATTGGTTCTTTCTACCTTCCTTCTCCTTCCTTCTGAGGCGCCAATCTCTCCGAGGAAAACCACAGAGTTCAAATCAAAGTAATGAAAAAGGAAAGAATACAAAGAGCCTGTATATAAACCCAATTGGTTGTTATCTGGAGTTGTTTGTGTCATTCTTACCCCCCTGCCCAGCCCCTGCATGCAGAGAGCCCTCTGGCAAAGCCCTTTGTTGTGAACATGGCTGGCTTCTGTGTACAGGGGAGTGTGGGGGTGGCTGTCAGAGCCCTCTCCTCAAGGCTTCCTGCTCCAGTGACTTCTCACCTTCAAACTCACTGAAGTGGTTCTTGTTTGGCTTCAGATAAATGACTGAGATTTTAATTGTTCTCAAATGGTCTGTTTATCAGTGTGGCTGTTTCAGTTTTCTTCGCCACAAATGATTAGTTACTCCAGGCTTTATCAGTGTGTTTAAGTATGCTCTTCAGGTGTGGACTCAACTTTGCCCTCCATTTCCAGCAGCCGTTTTCTTCCCATAACATGGGTGTCAATCGTTTGAACACACAAATACACACACACACATTTGCTTTGAGTGATTTGCGCATGTCTGTTCCTTACCAGTGGCAACAAACCCGCCTTAAAGAGTCTGTTCAGGAGATCACAGCATTCTTCATGTGGGTATGAATTGGGAACGAAGAGAAAGGAAAGACATGAATAAAGCAGAGAGTGCAAGGAAAATTAGGAGTCGCAATGGGTTAGAAAGGCAGGGGAATAACGAAGTGTGCAGTGTTCCTACGTTGGGCCAAGAATCAGGCTCGTTTCTTTCTATTTTCCTTCATCTTTGGGTGACCGTGAGAACCAGAGAGCATTGTTCTCTTTTCCAGAAAAGAAGGAATTGAAGTTTAGGAAGATGAGTAACTTGCTGAACATTTTACAAGCAATGAGAGGTGGAGCCCTCCAATAAGCTCCATCATTTTCTGCTTTTTTTTTTTTTTTTAATCAAGGAAGTGACGATGATTCCAATGCAGAACACAGGTGCAGAGATTTCAACCAACTAGGCCAAAGCAATCACTGGCAAACCTAGGATGCAAGCCAGGTCTGTTGCTCCAAAGTGACTAGCAAATCCTCAACACTGGGAACTGGAAGTGGATGACTGTATACAATATGACAGCCTTGTTTAACATCATAGCTAATAACCATGCTAGGAGTCTAATGGTGGAGAAATACAGGCTTCTATCAGTCAGGGTAAGCTAAGCAATGCTTCAGTAATAAATAAGTCCTGAAATTGCAGTGGTTTAGCCTAATAAGCATTTGGTCCTTACCATCTACTATAAGTCAAGCTACACTCCCCAGCTTTCTTTAGTGATTCCAGGATCCCAGATTTTTCCAATATCTCAATAGATCAATTCCACTGTCTCCCCAAAAAGAACAAAAGGGAAAGAAGGAGGCACTAAGTTTTTATTTGCCTGGGCTTGGACATAACAAATACGCTACCACTCCTAGTCCACTTGCCAGCACCAGATATTGGCCTGGACCTTCTTCTGGGAAACATGGGAAGTCTCCATACATTGTGATCATACTAGTAGTCTGGACAACATGTTCCAACATTTGGGGGCACCATTCTTAAAGTTTGTGTACTAATTTCCTTACAGGTCTATGGAGGAACAACAAGTAAATTTCAAAAAGTTTTGCACCATAAAGTAAAAGCATTTGTAAGTAAGGTGATCATAGCCATCTTTAGAGGTTCTAGAAATTTCTAAGACATCTTGGATGCAGCAGTGCTCATTGCCTATTTCAGGAATGCGGGGGACCCTCCCCCCTCTGATTTTTAGAAAAGGCTAATAATACCTATTTTCCCAACTTCAGGATTGGTTATTCTCCAGCCAAAGGGAGATCGTAATTTCAGCTGTTTTAAAACAAACTGAACATTTAACATGTAAGTCCTTTTGATTTCCACAGGGAGAACCATCAGGTAGGTTTATGTTAAGTGAGTTCCATGCAGGGGGAGATCTCATTAAATAGTTACGAGACTTGATCTTTGAGAGTATTCCACCCCCCTCCTCCCCAAAAAACCTTGATCTTAGTAGTCAGAGAGAGGCATAAAGGTAGCAAGTGATTCTGTTTCTTCACCATAGGATCTCATCTTCCTTATTAAGCCCGTATAGCTGCACCATACCATGCTCTGATCAGGTGAAAGAGGACTAGACTTTTTGTTTTTGCAAGTGACCGAAGCTCAACTCAAACTGGCTAAAAGGAACAATGCTTTGACTCATGTCACTAAAAACCCAGGGAAGAAACTTTTGAAGAATTCATCCAACTCCTGATCCCCCTGTGCCTAAGTTCACAGTTGAGTGAGCCGTACATGTGTGACTTGCCATAACGTTTCATCAGCCAGGAGAGCAGCAGAACAGAGTGGAAAGGAATCAAGCTAAGAAGTACAGGCAGGGACAGGCATGGTGGTGCATGCCTGTAAGCGGCAACCTAGGAAGCTGCGGTCGGGCCCAGGGATCACAGATGAAGTCCCACCAGGGGCACATAGCGAGATGTAGTTCCAAAAATATATAGCTGGGCGTGGTGGCACATGCATGTAATCCCAGCTACCTGGGAAGCTGAGGGTGGGGATTGCTTAAGTCTGTGGTACCCCGGGCAACATGAGCCTGCGGTTCCACAGGCAAAAATAGCGAGACCTAGTCTCAAAAAAAGAAAGAATCTCACCTCTGACACCAATAAACTCTCCCTCTTCTGACCCTGTTTCAGAGTTTGACAACAAGACAGATTGGCTACAACCTCATCTGCATTCTGACTCAAGGAGCAACATGAGAGAGTCTGCAACAGACATCGACCATAATTCCTGGCTCATGGTACATGCACAATATGCATTTCCTGAATTAATTCTTGGCTGATTGATTAATTGATTAATCAATTGATTAATTAATTGAGCTGCATGGGGGATATTACAATCTAACAGCTCTAACATGAGGACATGGATACCAGACAAAACCAAAGTTACCTATTTCTCCTCGACTATGTGACTACAGGGTACATTATGTATTTCCTGCTGTTTTGTGACAACAGACATTTTCTCTGGTTCCTGGCCCTGCCCCAGGATCTAGATGAGAATCAGGTACATTAAAATGGTGCCTTATAAAAATGAATCAATATAATAAGGGGTTATAAAATGAGTTGGGGTAGGTTTTTGAAAGTAGCAGCATTTGACCCAAACTTTGAGTCTTAGAATATTAAGAATGAAATGAGAACTTTGCTTTAGCACTGTTGTGAAAGCAGTACTGGTAAAAGCGAAGGTCAAGGTTAACACCACCAGTGATATCTAGTAGATTTCATGTACAAGCTGACACACTGCAGTGAGGATAGTTCACATGTGGGATATGATTTCCAAAAACCCCTCTCCCAGTCTACAAGTGACAAGGGTCTGATAACAAAGATCCACAAAGAGCTTCTACAGCTCAACAAAAACAAAGCAAAAAACCCACTCAAAAAATGGGGAGAAGAACTAAAAAGACACTTCACCAAAGAGGAGCTACAGATGGCTAATAGGCATATGAAAAAATGTTCCACATCACTAATAATCAGGGAAATGCAAATTAAAACCACACTGAGATACCATCTTACACCAGTAAGAATGGCCCACATAAATAAAACAGACAACAAGTGTTGGCGCGGATGTGGAGGAAAAGGAATTCTCTTACACTGCTCGTGGGAGTGCAAACTGGTCCAGCCACTATGGAGGACTGTTTGGAGGACCCCCAAACAATTGAAAGTGGACTTACCATTCGACCCAGAAATCCCACTACTAGGAATCTACCCAGAGGACATGAAAACACTAATTCAAAAGGACACATGTACGCACATGTTCATTACAGCTCTGTTTACAATTGCCAAGATTTGGAAACAAACCAAATGCCCCAAAACAGATGATTGGCTAAAAAAATGTGGTACATATACACGATGGAATACTACGCATCCATCAAGGAGGACAAACACATGTCATTCACAGCAAACTGGTTAGAACTAGAAAGACTCATATTAGCAGAAATAAGTTAAAAAGAAAAAGGGAAGTACAGGATGGTCTCACCTATATGATGGATATTAAGGAAAAACAAACAAATAAGAAAGAATGAAAACAACCAATGGGACTGAACCATGGA
Source organism: Uropsilus gracilis (assembly GCA_004024945.1). Taxonomy (NCBI): domain Eukaryota; kingdom Metazoa; phylum Chordata; class Mammalia; order Eulipotyphla; family Talpidae; genus Uropsilus; species Uropsilus gracilis. The sequence goes on from PVHY01027198.1 coordinate 9,938, forward strand.
GCGAGAGAGGAGGGGGAAGAAGGTGGGGGACTTGAAGAGCACAAAAGATCAGGATGGTTAACAAATGTTAGTGAATTAGGAAAGCCCCAGGGTACACAACAATGGGCTAATGTAATATAAATATAAATATACATTATATGCAAATTTTTTAATTTAAATTATTTTTTTAAAGGAAAAAAAAAAGGGACAGGGTTATTAGGGAATGGAGAAAGAAAACGAGAGCCATCTGCATAGTGCCAGGCAGGCAGAAGAGCTGCTTCTCCCCAGCGTGGAAATTGTACTGATTCCTTTTTTCTTCTTAATTTGTTTATTTTTTTATATATGTGTTTCACATCTTTGTATTCCCTGGGGAACCACACACCACCTTCCCTCCCTGACCGCTCCCTCCCATCTCCACCCCTCCTAACCCCCCACATACTCATCCCTTTTATGGAAATTTCCTGTACATGTCTATGACTTAAATTGTCAACTGGAATAAACTTTAAAATAATTTTTTAAAAATGCATCTCCCAGTTCAATCATGAAAACACACAAATTGAGGGAAACGTCACCAGTACATAGTCGGTGCTTCTAAAAATTATTAGTCATGAAGACAAAGGAAGCTGAGCAGAGACAAAAGAGACACATCAATCTCTGGTATTTTGGATTGGATCCTGAAATAGAAAAGCAGCGTTCATGGAAAACTTGGTGTGATCCAAATAATATCTACAGTTTAGTTGATAATAATAAACCAACGTTGATTTCTTAGTTTGGACAAACACATCGCCATAATGGAGGATGAGCAATTCAGAGGAAATTGCAACTCAGTGAGGGGGAGTATGAAATGTTCAGGTCTTCCATTGCTTTCTTGATTATTCCAAAATAAAAGGCCTATGGGGGGATGGGGAGGTAGAATGTTCTCGAAGAGTAAATATCCATCTAGCTCATAATGATGCGGGTAGGTGGCCTGGGCTCTGCTAAATGGTTCTTCTGGTCTTCAGGAACTGGACTCACTCATGATCCATAGTCAGCCGCACTTAAGGAGGCAGGTTCACCTCCAGAGCGTGGCTAGTTTGGGGCCTAGAGACTGGCGTTTCTCCAACTGGTCTCTTACCCTTCAGCTTCTAGCCTGAGGTTGTCTTCAGCATCGGTGGGGAAGTTTCTAAGAAAAAGCAAACAGAAGGACACAAAGTTTCTCCACACCTGACCTTGAAGCAACTCCATCTGATGTTAATGACCAGAGCAGGTCACAAGGCCAGCTCAGATTCATGGATGTCGCCTCTCTGGTTAAATCTGACATGTGATGTTGTGCAAATTTAAGATGTACTGCATGATAATTTATATGATCTCATTGCTGTAATAGCGATGCTTTTCACATTACATATTTACAGTCTAGTACGACTGCACCTTAGATTTATATGACTTATATATCACTCATTACAAGTTTGTGCCCTTAAACATCATCAATCTTATCCCCCCTCAGCCCCACATCAGCATCATTTCACTATGTTTTGTTTTATTTATAGGTTTTATTTATAGTTTTTTGTTTTTTGTTTTAATTCCACATTTAAGCAGTTTCATGCCATACTTGCCCTGGTCTTTTCGTTAGCATCAAATATTCACAGTCCATAGACATCAAAAAAGACAGGACACTTCCTTTCTCATTTCTGAATAATATCCCATTGTGTGTACATAACAGATAAACCACATCCCTTTTATCTATTTAGCCACTGATGGACATTTGTTGTGTCCCTATCTTGGCTATTGAGACTATGCTGAAATAAAAGTGGGAGTGTACACATCTCACCAAAATCCTATTCCCATATTCCTTTGGGCATATCCTTAGATGAGGAATTGCTAGGTCACATGGCAAGTCAATTTTTAAAGGGTTTTTATTTTGTTTTGTTTTGTTTGAGACCAGGTCTCACTATTTTTGCTGTGGAACCACAGGCTCACGTTGCCCGGGGTACCATGGACTCAAGGGATCCCCAGCCTCAGCTTCCCAGGTAGCTGGGATTACAGGCATGTGCCACCACACCCACTATTTTTTTAGAACTAGGTCTTGCTATGTGCCCCTGGCGGGACTCGAACTGCAATCCCTGGTCCCTGCCACGGCTTCCTAGCCTGCCGCTTACAGGCAGGCACCAGTGTGCCCAGCCAATTTTTAAAGTTTTGAAGAAACTCCAAAATTTGTTTCCCACAGTAATTAGATAAAAGTTACCTTCCTACCAGCGATGCAAAGGGGCTCTTTCCACCTGCTCCCCCCTGGTTGTGACCTCCTGATGCAGAAGATGCATGGTCACATTGCAACGAATAGAAATCCACGTCTAGTCTGTTGCTGACGCTGAACTGTGTGTCTTTAGATTAATCATGATTGATTTCTCTGAGCCTCACTTTTCTCATCTGTAAAATGGGGATAAAAATGATGATACTGCAGATTAAAGTAACCAAGTCCCTTAGTATTTACCCAAAAGAGTTGAAAGTTATGTACACACAAACACTTACCTACAGATGTTTACAGCAACTTTATCATGATCAACAAAACTTAGAAGCAATAAAGAAGGGTAAGCTATGATACACCCAGCAAGGAACTTTATGCACTGCTAAAGCGAAATGAGCGCTCAAGTCATGAAAAGAGAGTCTAAGGGGAAGGAGGAAACTTAAATGCTTATTCCTTGAGCCTTAGAGCTGTGAATGATCAAGAGTTAAATTTAGGCTGGGCATGTGGTTCGTGCCTGTGAGCTTCAGCCTATGAAGTGGCCGGGGCTAAGGATCGTGGTTCGAGTTCCGCCTGGGGCCTGTAGCGAGACCTAGTTCCAAAAATATAGCTGGGAGTGGTGGCGCGCGCCTGTAATCCCAGCTACCTGGGAAGCTGAGGCTAGGGATTGCTTGAGTCTGTGGTACTCCGGGCAACGAGAGCCTGCGGCTCCACAGGCAAAAATAGCAAGACCTAGTCTCAAAAAAAAAAAATAAGTAAATAAAAATAAAAGAGTTAAATTTGGTGGAACAGACAACTGGCATTTGTAGCCTCCATCAGATAGAGGTTTGGCACAGGGAGGTCGAGCATCAGCAATCCTCACTGGGTCTTGTGCAATCTACAGAACACAGACCTTGTAGTCATGGGTCTGAATCTCAGCTCCTCCACATGCTAGTTCAGTCTTCTCCGTCAAATCTTACCCTCTGTGCTTCAATAACCACACGAATAAAATGGGCATTGAAAGTAACCACAGTAAATGTGGAGAGAAAGGAACACTCTTAACACAACTGGTGGAAGTGCAAACTGGTCCAGCCACTATGAAAAGCTGTGTGGAGGACCCTCATACTACTGAAAATGGAGTAAGGGTTCAACCCAGCAATCCCACCACTGGGAATCTACCCAAAGAACACAAAAACTCATTCAAAAAGATACCTGTATCCAAATGTTTATTACATCACTATTTACAATAGCCAGGATATGGAAACAATTCAAATACCCCAAAACTGACGAATGGCTGGAAAAGATGAGGCATATGTACACAATGGTATATTTTTCTTCAATCGAAGAAGATAAACTTTTGTCATTCGTAGCAACATGGATGGGGCTAGAGGGACTCATGATGTTAGCGGCAGAAAGAAAGAGAAATATGGAATGGTCTCACTTATATAAGGGATATTGGGAAAACAAACAAGTGGACATGGGAAATTTAAAACTGTCAGCAGAACTGAAGCATAGAGCAAGAGAGGGGGAGGAGGCTAAAATCGGAGGAGGGATGAGCACAAGAGATTAAGATGGTTCACAGGTAATAAATTGGTGGGAGAACCTCAGGGTAGACAATAATGTAATATATGCAGGTATATGTACATACATGTAGCATATATATGTCTGCAATCAATTCAAAACAATTATATATATATATATTATATATATATATTATGTATATATATATATAATACTGTTGCTTTAAGGATGAAATAGCTGGAAGGCAGTGCCTGGCACTCTACTCCCCTCCGCCAGCTTAGATTTCACTCTTAAGAAATTCACCAAGTATAAGTCTTGCTCAAGATATTTCATACTCACCGAGACATCCTGCTCTGCCCAAAGGGGGATCAGAGCAGCCTCCAGTCCCACCAGGCTCCTGAAGGACTCAGCATCCTCTGCAGAGTCGAATTGGGTGCAGGTAACCAGACACCAGGTCTCGAGCTTCACATCTCTTTGCTTTCTCAAGACATCCAGCTAGGAGGGTGTTGTCATTCCTGCTTTATAATGAAGCAGGCCTGGAGAGTTGGAGTCGCACAGCTAGAGAGTGAGAGGACAGGGCAACAGCAAAGCCATTGGCCGCCAAGCCCAAGCTGGCAACTACAGTGTAATGTCTCCACCCCTTGCCGTGTTGTCCTCGCCCTCCAGCCTGCACTGACAGTCTCAATTCCAAGCCCTGAATGGAGGCTTGGACATTCCGAGGACAAACTCCCAGCAGCATTTGGTCACTGCGATTCTAAATTAAAATCTCCAAATACCTTTTACCTGCCCCAGTGGAACTATTTTCAACATCATCGTGTCAACCTCCTCCCCCAAGAACTATCGTTGTTTAGAAGCAAGACATCAGGGAGTAAGATAATGAGGCTCTCAAATTACCAACATCATTCAACCCCCAAATCTCAAATGCACACATTCACAGCTCCCCATCCTCCTCAATAGTATCTCCACTTCACCACTGAAGTATGAGGAGACACGGGAAGATGCTAAATGCTGTAATGCCAGAGACAGAAAGAGCCCTATGTTCTTACTGCACAGGGGCAGAAAGTGAAATCCAGAGAGACTGACGCATCCACAGCTCTAACTGGAAATGAGAAATTCAAAGTGTCTTCTGCTCAGAATTGCATTGGATGAAGTAGAACGCACACTGTCATCTTACAGAGAAGAGGCTGTTAGCCAATCAAAGGACTTCATGTGTTTAGGCAGAGTTGGGGGTAGAACCACCTTCTGCCTCCTCCTAGCTTATCATAGAGAGGATACTCTGTCCTGTCTAGTCTGATGCTGACTCTGCACTATGTGTCTTTAGATTAATCATGATTTCCCTGAGCCTCACTTTTCTCATCTGTAAGATGGGGATAAACATGATGATACTGCAGATTAAAATAGCAGTAACCAAGCCGCTTAGTACTTAGCCAACGGAGTTGGAAGTTATGTACACACAAAAACCTGCCTACAGATGTTTACAGCAGTTTTATCACGATCAACAAAGTGTAGAAGCAATAAAGAAGGGTAAGCTGTGGCACACCCAGCAAGGAACTATTATGCTCTTTTAAAGTGAAATGAGCTCTCAAGCCATGAAAAAAGAGCCAAAGGAGGAAGAAGAAAAGGTAAATGCTTATTGCTACGTGAAGAAAGTGGGTCTGAAAAGGCTACACACTGTGATTCATCCAGCTAGATGACAGACTAGAAGAAATAAACTATCCCTATTTTTGTTTTGTTTTGTTTTGTTTTGTTTTAGTGACTAGGTCTCGCTATACATGTCCATGGAACTGCAGGCTCATGTTGCCCAGAGTACCACTGGCTCAAGCAAACCCCCAGCCTCAGCTTCCCAGATAGCAAGGATTATAGGCACGTGCCACTATGTCCAGCTATTTTTTTGGAACTAGGTCTCGTTATGTTGCTCCAGGCAGGTCTCAAAACATGATCCCTAATCCCAACTGCACTCCATAGGCTGTTGCTTACTGGCACATGCCACTGTGCCTGGCTAACCATCCCAATTTAAAGATGACAGACCTGTGGCTCAGCACTGGGATAGTCCAGATGGATTTGATGCTAAAGCAGGTAGAGTAGGACTTGAACATGAAGGCCTCTGTTCTCTACCACTCACTGTCCACTTCATGAATTCTGAACATGAAGACAGATAAATGGCCAGGAGTGGTGGCACGTATCTGTAATCCAAGTGCTAGGAGGCAAAGAGGCCCAGGATCACTTGAGTTCGTGGGTTCGAGACTACCCCGGGCAACACAGCAAGACCTGGTCTGGAAGCAGCGAGGTGCAGTGGTAGGCACCTGTAATCCCAGCTACCTGGGAGGTTGAGGCTGGGGATCGCTTGAGTCCGTAGGATCAGGACTACCCTATGGAACATAGCAAGACCTAGTCTCAAAAAAAGAAAGAAAGTAAATGGGTTGCTCAAAAAACTGTCCCACTAATTTCTTCAGGTTTTGACTCAAAAGACAAAAGTAAGGGGCTAGTCACCTTGCCTGACCTGAAGATTGGTTAACTTCAACCCCTTGGTTATTGAAATTATACCTTTCAGGAAGCCAAGATAGGCTAATCCCAATGAAATCCATTTGCACTTGAAAAGAGGAAAATCAGGAGACCTCTCAACAGACCACATACCCCCAGGGACCCCCACTTTATTTTTTTTATTGTAGTTTTATTTTGTTCTTTGGGTTACAACCACTCTGTTATATATTTTCCCCCCTCCCTCCTCCCTCCGGTGCTCCCTCCATTCTCTCACACCCCACTCTTTGTTATTAGCTGTGCTGAGTCCATTAGTCTCTTTCCCATGTTAGTGTCTTTTCTCTGGGTGAGGGACTGCGTTGTTGGGTCCCGGTG
>PVHY01027199.1:0-16492 GCA_004024945.1 Uropsilus gracilis
CCGATGAGCGTTGGTGACGCCTCTCCGCGTGCCTGTCACACGCCTGTCACGCGGCCAAGCTGGGACGGATGGGACCCGGGTCCTCTGACTCCAGCGCCCGTTCCTCTGCCAGCGTCCACGCTGCGTCTCTGCGTCCCCCCCGCTGCATGTCCCCTTGCCCAGGCTGGCTGCGGAGTATCATCAGTCCTCAGCGGGAACACGGGATGTCTGCTGGGACCCTATGCGGACCCCGGCTCAGGGTGGCACCACCTTCCAGCCTGCGCTCATCCTCCGTGTCTCTCGTGACCTGTCTCGGCAAAGCCACGTTTGCAGTGACACTGTGGGAGAAAGCAAGTGGCACAGCAATGTGACGGTTAGGACAAAAGGAGCGTGGCAGTTCACGGTGTCAAGGTTTGCGATGCTGTGCGGGGCCGCTACACACAATCTCTCGTAAGCGAGTGTGGCTGTGACGTAGCATTGCTTTGCCCTTCACACTTTACGAGTCATTTCTCCAAACAACTGCTGAGTTTCTAGGCCAGACTCACCACACTGGCCGAACGATGCAAGAAACAGGACTGTTCGCTATTTCTTTTGGCCTAAGAGCTCTGCGAAGCGTTTGATTGGTTTTGTCTGAATCTTTGTTTTGTTTCTGTCTGTGCCACAGACGAGTGAAACCATCGTATTTATCTCCTTATTTCACTTAGCCTCGTCCCTTCCTGCTCCATCCATGTGGCTATAGATGTCTGAGAGCCTCTTTTTATTGCTGAGTAATACTCCATTACATATAGACCATGTATTCTTTAGATATATATATATAATTTATTTTGTTTTATATAGTTACCCCGGGGTCTCCCATACCTTATCACCTTTGTACTATCGTCCCATCTTCTGTGTCCCTCCCTCCCCTGAGATTCCCCCCCCCCACGTGCTCTATGCTTCAATTTTGTTAAAAATTAATTTAAATTTTCCCGTGTCTGTTAGATTGTTTCCCCTCTATCCCTCCTATCAGTGAGACCATCCATTTTTCTTTCTGGCTTATTTCTGCTAACATGATTCCTTCTATCTTCATCCATCTTGCCACAAATGACGTAAGTTTGTATTTTTGACTGATGAATAGTATTCCGTCGTGTACATAAACCACAACTTTCTGACCCATTCATCTGTTTGGGGGCATTTGGGTTGTTTCCATATCCTGGCTATTGTCAGTAGTGCTGCAATAAACATCTGGGCACAGGTATGTTTTGGGATTAGGGTTTTTGTAATCTTTAGGTAGATTCCCAGCAGTGGGATGGCTGGATCGAATGGTAGCTCCATTTTCAGTTGTCTGAGGGTCCTCCACACAGCTTTCCATAGTGGCTGGACCAGTTTGCATTCCCACCAGCAGTGTAAGAGTATCCCTCTCTCTCCTCATCCACTTAATCCTCTTAATCCACTCATCTGTGTTAAGCCACTTCGGTTGTTTCCATAACTTTGTTGTAGTGAATTTATGTATACACACATATGTATATATATACATATATGCCCATGAATTAGTGTTTTGCATTCTTGGGTAGATACCTAGGAGTGGAATTGCTGGCTGCTACACTAGATCTGTTTGCAGTATTCAGAGACGCCTCCACACTATTTTCCGTAGGACTGGGCTAGTCTACATTCCCACCAACTGCGTGTGAGGGCTCCTTTTACGCCACACCCTCACAACACCTGCTACTTCTGGTTGCTGTGCTAGGAGCCATCGCCACTGGTGTGCGAAGGTGTCACGACAGATACCCTAAGAGGCGGGAACCTCTATTTTGGCATCATAGACATTATAAACAACGTTATTTTAGTAAAGAAAAAAAAAGCCTACAAAAGTCTTGAGACGCTCAGGGTGTTGCGAGCAGAGAGTCCCACGTGCAGGTGTAGACGGAAGCTGGTAGAATTTCTTTGGCACGAGACAGGAAATGAGTGGCAGTTCTTGTTGTCCCACCAGCACGCAAGCACTAGCGAGTTCCTAGTAATTCTTGCAGGACTGCTCGAACTGAATCGGGCTTGGGAAGGCTGGTCATAACACGAAGATGGACATCGCCACAGACCTGAATGGGATCGTGTGTGAATGCAAAATAATGGGGGTTTTATTCTGGGGGGTTCTGAGTCATATAAACAACCACCCTCAAGTTCTGGCTAGGCAAAGTATCTTCCTGAATCATGTCTGCTCTGACCACATGTATCAGATCCTATAGCTGCCTCCTACACCTGTTGCGGAGATTAAATGGGGAGCCCCACAGGGGATGTTGGTGTGTGATAAGCAGCCAGCGAGTGCTCTGGATTGTCAGGGATCATTGTTACTCTTCTTCATCGGCCCACCTCACCCCCATCCTGGATGATGCTAAGTTCACTCGCATGCAGCCTTCTTAGGCCAGCACACACGTGGGTACGGTTGCTCGTTTTCTGGCGTGTCAAGGGGTCTGGATGTGCCAGGACCCCAGCCCTGTGTCAGGCCTGTCCTAGACTGGGGTGAACCCGGAGGATGTCCCCGGTGGACCCTGGGAGGGAGGCCCCCCAAGACTGGCCTCCACATCCCATAGACGCTCCGGCCCACTTCTACGCCTGCGTGGAACAACCTTTAGGACGCCCCGGCGACGAATACGCTTTCTTTTAAGTGACCCGATGGGCTGAGGCTTCACTCTCCCCGCCTGTCTTGCTGGTGGTGACACTGTTTTTCTGAAGGTTTTTGGCCTCAGCGAACATGCGCGGCTCAGGAATCCCTCACCGAGACACTCGTCTCTCACTCGCCTTTGGAAAGGGGCGCGTGTGACATTAAGGTGCGTGTATGGCCTCATCACGTCCCGGAGTCCTCTGCCATCGCCTGTTCTGGGTAGTTCTCGAGGGTCTGTGTCCGTGCGGGCCGTGTCTTCGTTGCATGGTGAGGACACCGATGTCAGACGGACCTCACCTGATTCTTCCAGGGCCGCGCGGCCAGCCTGGCCAATGCTCGTTTCCGATTCTGTGCCCTCGCTGGTCCTGGCTCTGCCCCCTCACTCTCTCAGATGGGCACCAGAGCCCGGGTGGCTTGGGCCCCTGCCATCAGCCCTCGCACCGCCCCCCCCCCCATCTTGATCCTGAGAAGGTCATTTAGCATCTCTGAGCCTTTCTGTCTTGATTTGTGAATTCGGTCACGCCACGTGACGCTCCTGGTGCAGGACTTAGGGCTGGAGCTGGGAACCAGACTCGAGGTCTCTTGTTCTTGAAACTGCGCCCTTAACCCCTGGTCACCCCCTCATGCCTGCATCCGGGGGCAAAGCTCTCCTTCGGGGTATCCGGGCAGCTCACGGCGAGGGACAGAGCTCAGCCTCTGCCCGCGGCCCCGGCTCTTCATCGGCTCTCATGGCTCAGGGTTCCGGAGCTGGGGAGGATGAGCCAAGCCGAGTGCCCAGTGAGCGCGGGGCTGGCTGCACGTTGGAGACGCAGACGAGGCGCGATGTTGGGGGAGAAGGTGGAGGTGTTGAGAAGTGTCTTTGTTCTAACGTGTCTTTTAAAGAGTGTCAGAAAATCCTTTTTTTCTTGCAGCATTGGGAGGTGTTCAAAAAAGTAACAGAAGTTTTCATTTTAGTTCCTGCCCTTCTTGGTCTCAAAGGGAACTTGGAAATGACCCTGGCCTCCCGCCTGTCCACTGCGGTAAGTTCTTTTCCGCCTCAGGAATCGCGTGACTGCCCATGTTCCTTCTGATTCACAAAACGTGCACCGGGGAGAAAGGTCTCCTCTACCTGATGCACGTCTGGCCCCAGATCTGTGCTAACCATCATCTCGACATCATCGTCTGCGGGGTTTCTGAGCTGTCTAGGCTAGGCCCTTTATCTCAAAGTGAGGTGCCGATGTTGCCTCTTTTTATTATTCCAGAACTTTCTGGCAACTATCATCAGTGCTTAAGTTATGGGAAACTGAAGGGAAAGGGGAGGTAGGAAGAGGAAAATTCAGAATTAGCCCCAATTCTTCACCCAGCCATGATCACTTAGCATCGTGATGCAGGTTCTTCTGTCCGTGGAGAGCTACACTTGTAAGTGGTCAGCTGTGTCACCATACATCTACCGTATAGTCTGTGGAAGACCTGGAGTCGTAGTCTCTATGACAATCTGTGACATCATTTAAACATACGTCATGAGAACCCCAGGGTAGATAACGATGTAAAATAAAATAAATAATATAATGAATAATAATAAGAATAAAAATAAATAAAAATGCATCATGATAATTTTTCCATAGCAATAAAATGGAGACCCAGACTATTACTTTTGTTACTCTTCCCTTGCACAACACGACCATCGTTACCTCATCACCCGCTCCTGGATGTTGAGAGCTTTCTAATCACTTGACATTATAAATGCTGCTGTAATGAATAGCTTTGCATTCGGTAAGGCACAAGCTAGTGTTGTAATTACTTTTCAGGAAAAAAAATGGCTATTTTAGGCTTTTGGGTTCATATTGCAGAGTCCTTGTCGGGAAAGGAGCAACAGTTTTTAAGGGCTGCCGCCAGCAGGTTTCTGGGCTATTTTTGGAAACCGAAAGAGCATTGTTTCTGGTGTTTCTTCTCCCTGTAACATTCTTCGCGACCCACCATCGCGAGACCAAATGCTAAAACCACGAGCGAGGGGGGTTCACCCCCCAGCCCTCCACACACGTGTTGGTGGAAGTGGGCTTTTTGCAGCCCTCGAGGAGCACTGCTCAGAGCTGCGTCGTTAGGCCACCAGGCTCTTGTTTGTCTCTAAAGAAGCGTTAGCAAGGGAAGCCATTCTTGGACTGGGGGAAAGTGTGCCTTTGAAGGGCAGGCAGCCTTTCGTGTGCAAAAGATGGATTTAAAGTATTTTTTGTCATTTTCCTATGCGGTGTTTTCACCTACGAAAGTAAGAGCAACGTCTCTTACAGCCATAGGAAGGCGATCGCGGTCCCCGTTACCCCCCCTGAGGGTCTTGAGCTGAGTGTCTGCAAGAGAGCAGGCTAAGGCGGTGATGGGATGGTGAAGAAGGCCTTGGGTGAGGAGAGAGCTTGGCCCAGGAGAGCAGAGAGAGCCCAGTCAGGCTGTGAATGGCCGTTACCCTCAGAGTCTACGATGCGTAGAACGGAAACCCAGATGCTCACAGGTGAAAGGACAGTCAATGACAGTATTTCCTATTTTAGCGAGGACGCTGCATAATGATGACTCCGAATCAGCTTGACCCTCTGACTTGAGCCAAAATTGACTTCTAAAGTTAGAATGGTTCACACGAACAATTTTCCCTGGAGTTCTCATCTTTTCAAAAGTGGAGCATTTTAGAGTAGCTATTACAGTCCTATAATTTCTGCTAGAAATGGCATCTAATCAGTGGTGTATAATCAGAAAGTAAACCAAGTATAGTGAGTCCATAAATTGTTGGGTTTTAGGTCTTTTACCCGAACCCTAAAATGTTCTGCTTTGGAATACCAGCTGTAAGAGAGTGAAAATAGTATCCCTTGTCTTAAACACAATCTTTGTTTTTAAAAAGGCTGTAAAGATCTTTCCAGAGCCGTTGCTTGGCACAGTGTAGTCAGCGCCTTCAGGCATCTTCACTCTCAGTTCTCCTCAAGGACCCCTTGATGCTTTGAAATTATTTATAACTTTCTAACTTTTCAGTTCATTCATTTGGAATATACTTTCGAGTCTTAACAACTGCCAGGTAGTGCTCTGCACGCGAGGGAATTAATAGACAACTCAGAAACGATCTTGCTTTGAGGAACACTCCAGTGGGAGGAGATGGAGAATTGGGCAAAACCTCGGCCCCTTAATAATTCAAGTTTGACTCCCAGTTCAAATTGAAAAACCTCTAAAATGAAAAAAGAGTTAAAGCTCCTAACGATGATACTGAAAACCCTGGCATCGTTGAGGTACAGTCACAACCATGGTGTCATCTCCTAGTGATGTCTTAGGAGACAGAGTAGAGCTTTTTATAGATTTTGCTTATTCTTGTCAGGCCACCTGATTGCTGCATACCAGTGAGATTGAGGATTCATTCTTAAGATTTGTTGTTTCTTTCTTCTTGCATTTTAAAAGAATGGGTTTTTTAGGGAAAGGAGAAAGGTGGGGGGGGGTGGAGTGAGGTGCTGGCTGTGTCTTTGAGTTGCAGACATTGGTTAATAGCTGCAGCTTTGTGGAGTGGAGACGTCTTTGTTGAATCTAAAGCTGTTTTGACCACCCTCCTTTCTCTGGAGTCTTGTGAGGTGTAGTTGACAACCCTTAACTGCAGAAGTCTATGCTGTGATGCGTTTCAGCATAGCATGCACCTAGAAAGCTGTTACCCCAACTGGGATTCTGAGAAAAAGCCTCACACCTGTGCATTTGGCGAGACACCAGGCTGTGTGTGTGTTAAGTCCTATTATGTTTTATTATAAAATATGCCGGCTTGCACAGAGTATTGTATTTTTAATCCTGATTGGTCTCCGCTTCCCAAATGACTGTTCTAGAAAGACGTGTCATATTTGAATACACATTTTTTGAGTCCTAAGCAGTTGACAAGTGAGGCTTAACTTACAGAGCATCGACTGTGTGACTAACACGATTTTGGAGGTGTGTGTTTAGAAAGAGCCATACATTTTTTTCACAGGAGATATAGGACCAAAGCTCTGATGTGAGTGGATATTTTTTATGGCAAACAATTTTAGTCATGACTCAAATGTAAATTATGTACTTGTCGATATTTGTTTAAGCTGGGTTTTTCTGGTCAATAGTTCATCAAATCATTAGTTTCAAAATGTAGAATCAGATGTTAGCAAGTCAGAATCATGCAGTGGCACTGGGCTTCAGCCCCCAACATTTGGCAAGTTAGAGTGACCCTCGGTGGCTGTGAGGTTGCATCGTTGGGCAGGTGGAGCCTGCGTTACGTTATTTTCTGTGCATCTCAGGTGAGAGGAATGTGAACTACAAGAAACGGTGACTTCAGAATTACGTTTAAAGTGAAGTGTGAACTTACCAGATTGACCAAAATGTCATCTTTTTTTTTCAAATTTTGTGTTAACGATTTTGTTGCTTACATATGTATGCATATACGCGTATATATATATATATATATATATATATATATATATATATATATATATATATATATATATATATATATAATTCTGTGACATCATTGCATTCCCGGGGTTCTCCCTCCACCTTATCACTCGTGAACTTTCATCTTGATCTTCTTGTGCTCCTTCCTTCCCTGATTTCTCCCTCTCCCTTCCCTTCCCTAGCTGCTTGCCCCAGTTCTGTTCTCAGCTTATTTTGACTCTCTTGGCCTTTTAGCTGTTATTCCTTTATTCCATCTATAGGTGAAACCATCTGGCTTCTGTCTTGTTCTTTCTGACTTTTTTCTGCTAGTATGATTCCCTCTAGGGTCATCCATTTATCACAAATGCACCATATTTGTCCATCGTGTACACAGACCACAACTTTCTGACCCATTTGTCTGATTTGGGGCAGTTGGGCTGTTTCCGCATCCTGACAATTGTGAATAGCGCTGCAATAAACATCTGAGCACAGGTGTCCTTTTGAATGAGTGATTTGGTGTCCTCTGGGTAGAGTCCCAGCAGTAGGATGACTGGGTTGAACGGTAGCACCATTTTCAGCAGCTCAGGGTCCACCACACAGCTTCCATAGTGGCTGGACCAGTTTGCATCCCATCAGCAGCGTAGAACTGCTCCTCGCAAACTCATCTTTGATGGCGTGGGCTGTTTAAGTAGAGCAGAGGCCCCGAGATTGCTCAGTCACGCGTGCAAATATCCACCTTCACAGGTAAATATTGGGAAGATGGACTCGCCCATCGAGAAGTGGAACCTAATCATCGGCAACCTGGCTTTGAAGCAGGTAAGTAGGGTGTGTGGCGAGAGCTTGGCAGCACCTGTGAGAGCAGACCAAGCTCAGCACGGCTACGTTTACCACTTTATCGCGCCGAACTTCCCAGCAGGGGTTCGTTACCTGAGAATGGGATGTAAAAGCTGGACACCCGAGGCTTCCCAGAGTTCTTTCCCCAGAAGTGGGTCGGATTCTTGCAAACATGCAAAGGTGTACACGCACAGCACAGACGGCGTAGACGGCATCTTCGCTCCCAAGTGTGGAGGAGTCGGAGTTGGCACGAAGGCCTGTGAATAGACATTCAGCTCCTCACTGCCCGGGGGGTGTTTCCAAAGCAGCAACTTGGCAGAACCTTTCTGGACGCCATTGTTCTGCCCTTTACCTCGCAGAGCAGGCGCTCCCTGCCAGCCAGAGCAGACGGGTCTGGTGGTGTGATCCGTAGGCTAGTCCCGGGGACACGCCACAGCCTTCCCATGAGGGTTAGTTTCCTGCGTCCAAAATAACCACCCACTGTCAGGAGAGTCCTACTTCCACACGGGGCCTTAACCGCATGGCCTGTGGGTGGCCTTGCGGCCTTGCCCATCGTGGCCCGAGGGTGGTCTCGTGACCCTTCCCTGCTGGCAATGTAGGAAGATCCCAGTAGGTGGGGATGACCAAAGTGTTGAGCCACCAGGCCAGGCTGTCTAGACTCGTTACAAACATTTGGAGAGGTGGCCTCTTCTTCGACTCTCCTGATCTCTCTCCAGGGAGTACATGGTAGCGCGTAATCACTCAGCAGATTGTTCTGACGATGTCCACCTCAGCTTCCATCTCTCCGTCCCCTGCCCTCGCCACTCTCCCTGCACTGCTGGTCAGGGCAAGAGCCTGAGCCTGAACCCCAGCCCGGGCTCCCTCTTTGCGATGCCTCGCGTCAGCAGGGGCTGGTGGGGAGCTCCAGGCGGGCGTCAGGGGCAGGTGGAGCCCGACAAGGAACCTTTTCCCCATGGACAGAGCGGAGGGGGCGAGAAGATGGTCACCCCTGAGGGCAGGGAGGTGCTGGCCAGGCTCGCTCTGCCTTGTAACGTTAAGACTAAAACCCTGTAACATCTTCGGAAGCGAGCCGGTGCCGTCACCGCCGCCATGCGTCCTTCTGAGCCCCCCCCTCCCTCCCCCGCCCCGTGCGAGTGGACGTCATCAGATAGAAACGTCTTCAAAGCAAGCGACTCAGCTGGCCTCTCTTCAACCCGGTTGCAGGTGCAAGCAACAGTGGTCGGCTTCCTGGCCGCCGTGGCCGCGGTCATCCTGGGCTGGATCCCCGAAGGCAAGTACTACCTGGACCACTCGGTGCTGCTGTGCTCCAGCAGTGTGGCCACCGCCTTCATCGCGTCTCTGCTGCAGGGTGAGTTTCCGCGCGGGCTGGGCCGTGCCCTGGCTCCAGCCACCCACCTCCCTGCTGGCTGTTTTCTTTGTGCGTGATAAGCAAATCAGAGACGCATCGTCTAGAAACATCCACGGTATCTCCTTCCAGGTGGCGTTGTTTATCACGGTGAACCTCTGTTCAGATAGACTTTCAGAGGTTGTCTTCTAGGCCTGAGGTTTCCCGGGCCAGGTCCCCTTCAGCCAGGACACGCGCGTGTGTCTGTAAGTTTATCGCGCAGCGCCTTTCTGGAAACCATGGATTTACTGGCTTGTCGTGTGAGCAAGGCGCATTCCAGGAATCCTGAGTTTCAAAAACAGGCCCTCTGCTAAAATTTGTGAGGTTTCAGGTTTCAAAGACCTTTCCTCACCGCCAGCAGCACCCAGGCGGAGCACGGCGTGTTGCCAGCTGTGGATTTGGAAAGTGCCGGAAGGTTTTTCTAGAGCATTAGGATGCTCCGGTAGGGATGTCACTCTTTATTCGTTTTTGTTAATAGGAGCTTTACACGAGAGGATGCGCTAAATCTGCCATCGTCGCCGTATAGACTTGGCTCTTTATTTTATCATTGCTGCTGCGTCCCTTCCATCGCCAGCAAAGGTCAAAGGTGGAAGCTCCCCATGTCAGGAACCATGACAGATGACAGAGCTGTCCCCGGTAGCTTCTGGTAATCTGGAGAATCTTACGGAAACTAAGGCTGGACTTCCAAAAGCTCACCAGGAATTGTGTTTTAGTGTTTGAATTCTATCCGGAGTAGTTGCTCATCTGTATATGGAATTCCCGGGATTAAATAGTAGCTGTGGATGTGAGAAAACCGTGCCCGTGGGTGTGGATGTGAATGTCGTCGTGTCCTCCCCATTTCTGTGATCCAAGGGAATAGGGTTGAGGAGTCCTTTCTTCTTCTCTCTCCAGCTGTAGTTTAAGAGCAGAAGCTTTGGGCTTAAGGGATCATCGTCCCCCAGACGGCTGGCTCTGTCTGGCCTGCGGTGTGCAGACTTTAGTTCCTTTCCTCCTCTCGGTGCCTCAACGCCTCGCAGTAATGGCAGCGAAGTGCCCACTCCTGGTTTCCGTGTGGAAACAGATCCGTTGTCCTGGGCTTCTTCCCGACGGCTACGCACACGGCGACCGCCGCCTTCTTCGCGGCAGGCTGCCGGTGTCCTTCGCTTGAGTGGTGACAGAACCACAGCTACGCCGCGTGCGACTGGCATGAAGCTCCACTCTGCCTCTGCCAGGCCCTGGTCCTGGCTGGCTGGCTCAGCTCCTGGGGGGCTGTGCCGTCCGCCGGGGGCCCGACCCGAGCCTTCGCGCCAAGTGCTTTCTCTGGTTTAACCAGCTCTCCCGGCAGGCGCCCTGAGCCCGTCCACTGGCGGACGAGCCCAGAGAGTCCAGCACTCGGGCACGGCTGTCCTGCAGTGATGGCGCCCAAGCCACGCGCCCCCTGTCTTTCAGGGATCATCATGGTCGGGGTCATCGTGGGGTCCAAGAAGACGGGCATCAACCCTGACAACGTGGCCACGCCCATCGCCGCCAGTTTCGGCGACCTCATAACGCTGGCCATCCTGGCCTGGATCAGCCAAGGCCTGTACTCCTGCCTCGGTAAGTGGACTCGGCGTGGTGCGTGCTGCTCCGGGCATCTTGGGCTGGCGCTGGGCGGGTCACACCGTGAGGTCCTGGCGCCTGGCTGGGCCCACGCTGTGCGGGCAGCTCAGCCCACCCTCACTGTCACCCACTGGCCCGAGGCACTTCCTGAGGGAGCCCTGAGACACGTCTGCTTTCTAGTCACTTCTTTCTTCTCCTTCTAAAGCTTAAGCCTCGGCAAGGTCAGGTGCAACCACTTTAATTCCGTATTATTTATTTACTCGTGTTCGTCGAGCCCTGCCAGTCTGACTGAGGAAGGTGGGTTTGCTTTTTGCATGCGTTCACAGGGTCATTCTTGGCGACCATCTGTTGCGTGGAGCCCTCAGCTTGGCCTTTTCGATAACCCCTGAACGAATACTTGTCCTCGGTGAGAAGAGTGCGTGCGACTCTTCCAGCAAAGCTGTAGCACTGCAGCCGATTCCCATAGTGGGTCTTAGCAGCGGCCATCGGTTCGCTCCAGATAGGCTGCAGTCTTTGCATCTGAGACAGACACAGATTGAGGTTGCGATTGAGGTTGACTTTTTGGGGCTGTTCTTGCTCATTTTTGTACTGTGGAGCAGCTTTGATTTTAGTGGAGGAAGCGGGGCTTTCAGATGCTGCAAGTGTGACCCCTGATGGTCAGAGGTCAAGGTCGGAGGTCAAGGCCGGAGGTCAAGGCTGGCGGTGATGGTCAACGATTCTGCCCTTGGCTCTGACCTTGTGACTGGCTGGGCACCATCTGCGGCCTCCAATGCAGCTTTGGCCTATGGTCCCAGAGCCCCAGTGATCGGGCCTTGAGACCTAATGATGCCCCCGCCCCCCTCAGAAACCACCTTGCACCTGACCAAGAGAAGGAAGAATGGCCATGAAGCTTCACCCGAGGCATGTGTGCGTGGAGGGGCCTCCAGGGGACCCGGACAGGTGATGCTGTGTTTGTAGAGTCTGGTGGGTTGTTCTAGGCAAAACACTCCGGCGCGGTCGCTGCTGTCCGTGGACGTGGCTCTGAGCACTGGTGTACGCTCGAGGAGGCTGTTTCTGTTTTAGTTTTTAACACCAAATTAGAAAAATAATCATACAGAAAAGCAGAATACGGACAGAGAGCTCGAAGCACGCGTTTGTGCTCAGCTTGCCCTGCGCTTTTACGGATTCTGTGCAGGTTTGTGAAACACCTTAAATGAATCGCACATACGTTCGGCAGGAGGCAGAGCCTCGCATCTGTGTTCCTGAGCCCAAGCAAGGGCCCGAGCAAGGCGCTCTCTCTGCCTATGAAGAGAAGCTTCGCTGGGCACGTAGTTACTTCGTTGTCCAGCAAGTGGCGCGGAACCAGCGTCTGGCACGACATGTGTGTGTCCAGGGCGGGCCTCCCCGCGGGTCAGCTGCATCCCGTTGAGGAGAGCGGCAAGGGGAGACCTGGTCCGAGGCCTCAGTCCACACCTTGTTTTCCATTGTTGTGGCAGGAGCAGGCGTGGCCTACGCCCAGGAGAAGTTGGGGTGATGCCCAGCCCCCTCATGTTGTTAAAATAACCCGCTCTGGGTTTATATCCTCGCGGGGCAGCTGGCCACACGTTCCTGCTCGAAGCCAGACGCACAGCTTGGAAACGCACTGACGTCAGCACTGCGGTGCTGCGTCCGGCGACGATGGACAGTGTGGCTGCTCTTCGCCTCCGCTGTGATAGCAGTTTGATGCTAAACTCACTCACCTCCGCCAGCGCACTGCCGGGCAGCAGGCAGGCCTCGCCGAGAGGGGCAGGGCGGGGCAGATGAGAGAGGGGCAGGGCGGGGCAGATGAGAGCCAGGGGTTTCTCCTGGTGTTGCCTGGGCACCGAGGGTCCGGGCTCTGAAGGGGGGGGGGGAGCGGAGGGGGATAGACTTCCATCTGGGATACGCTGTCTTCCACTAGAAGGTGTTTATTTGCAAACGTGACTATTTAAATCACTGCTAAGTCGCTTGTCGTGCATCCTGGGAGCTTCCTAGCTGCAGGGGAGGGTGTTGAGGGTGACAGCTGCTATAGTGAGACAGGCTACCTGCTTTCAGAAGACAGCTCAGCTTGTGAGGGAAATAGCAGGTCAGTGACACAGGCTCGAACTGTCCTTAGAGGAGACCTAACCTTCACGTGTTGTCGAAGGTGTCCGCTACCCTGCATGTTGTAGATCATTTTCTCCGCCCTCTAGCTCGTTGCATGTCACCAACGCAGCTGTGTGACTGGCTATGTAGCTGGTACTTCAGCCGGTGCGAGAACCTGAATGATACACCACCCCAGGCCCCGATTTGGAAGAATCGTTATGTAAAATGCTGCTTCCGTTGCCTTGTGGCCTGAAAGTAATTCAGGAGGAACTGATTTAAATAGGATCGTCTGTTTTGTCCCCACCACGCTTTCCTAAAATGGCACTTTTAAGAGTTGTTTTTATATATATATTTATTTATATATATGGCATTTGATTCTTATTTTTACATTGGTCTTACGTTGTTTTTCAAACTCTGTTCATTTTTCACTTGCTCGCACGGGCGCACGCACACGGGGCGGTAAGAAAAAAAGGACGGCCAGTTCCCCGCCTCCCCTGGAAGGCCAAGGCCTTTCCCAAGTGGCCTGGACCTCTGCAGCTTCGCGCTGTGGACACCAGGGGGCGTCCGAGGCCAGCAGTTGCGAGCCCTGGCGCGGACTCCGCAGGAGATCAGGGCCCCACGTTGCCGTCCTCTCTGTCGGTCCTGGTGAGACGCCCGGTTCTTAGAAACGGACCTAGTCCCTCAGCTGTGCTGGGAGCACGCCGGGCTTCTAGCGGTGAAAAGAGGGATTCATGGCCGCTGCACAGGGGCATACATGCGGCCTTGTTGGCCCAGGCTGCAGAATAGCGGACGTTGAGAGCGCTGACCCTCCTCAGCCTCCTGGGGTGGGGACACGGCCTGAACTGGCCCCTCGCGCCTGAGCTCGGACGCCCGGGCTGAGACCCGGCTCTGCCCCTCCCACTGCCGCTCCTCCGGCCTGACCAAGGCCCCGTTTCTGAAGTCTGGGGTGAACAGGGCCTTCCCCTCCTCACCTCCGCAGGCCTCTCTCTGCCTAACGCGGGCCCGTTTGTTCCCTCCTGTCGGCTTTGGTCCCTAGCTGCTCTGCGGAAGCGCGCCTGGCTCTGGCCCTGGCGTCTGAGGCCTCTTCCCGCAGGACCCCCCAGGCCGCCAGACGCTGCTCCCTTGTGCTGTGTCGTTGGGAGTCCCAGGTCATCACACGGGACCATGTGCTTCTCTGTCCAGAGTGACCTGGTAATGGCGGGGAGGTTAGTGTGGTGACTCGTGGCCGCTCGGCAGGACTCAAGGACTCCAGCTGAAGTTCAAGGCTGCAGGTTTATTACTGGGATTGTTACCAGGGTCCCCAGGCCAGCTCGGCCAGAGAGACCCCCAGCAGCCTCTGTGACCGCCTCTTATAGGGCAAAGCCACCCCTGCCCCCGATGGTGAAGCAAGCAAGCATGCGGAGGACACGTTCCCATAACTACAGGACACGTTCCCACGTTCCCATAACAGTGGGATGCTTTCCCATAACTTCCAGCAATGCTGGCGTCCATCCTCCATCAGGAGGACAGTGCTGGCGTCCATCCTCCATCAGGAGGACAGTGCTGGCGTCCATCCTCCATCAGGAGGACAGTGCTGGCGTCCATCCTCCATCAGGTGGACAATGCTGACGTCCATCCTCCATCAGGAGGACGGAGGACAATGTTGGCGTCCATCCTCCATCAGGTGGACAAGACAGTTGTCAGGGACAACCAGGAATCAGGGGAGGCGGACGCAGGCTGTCGGACCCGCCAGCCAGCCGTGGCGGGTCCTTCCCACCGAGGCCCGGGAGAGGCCGCTGGCTTCAGCCTGGAGGTTTTAAGCAAAATGGAGTCACTTTGGTTCGTCTGTCCCCAACAGCTATTTAGGGAGGAGGAGATCCTGGGAAACAGAGGGTGTGCGACCGTCCGAATGGTTTTGTGGTGCTGTCTGTCAAGTAACCCGAGGGACTGTAACCCAGAAAGGGCCTTCCCGGTGAGGACACAGATGAGGGATGTGTTGGGAGAGTGTCTCGCTTAGTGTGGGACGTATCCGGAGGTTGTCAACATGGCTGCCTCCACCAGAAGACGTGTCTTTTAAGCGCAAGTGGACGAGCACATTGAAGTTCGTCTGGAGTCGTGTCAGCGCGGCTGGTGGTGTTTTGGCAGGCCTTACGGAGGAATACGCGGACATTCGCCCACAGGCACGGTGATCTTTGGGCATGTCACAGGCCTCAGAAGCTATTAAGAGTATCTGAGGCTGGACCAGTCACCGAAATATCTGTCCTCAGTGCTCATTGTCCTTTATCTCCTCTCGTGTGCGGATTTTAAGAGGATCTTGAAAACTTTTCAGGTATTGACAACCGTGTGGCTCCTTCCGGTGTGTGTGAGACGTTTATTGATTTGAAAATAGTTCTTCTAGCCAGGATCGGAGGAACAGGATGCTGCTTGACTCTCATTCTTCTCGGTGTCTTCATTGAAGTCACAAGAACAACAGCAAGCAGCCTGCGGTGACTTTAGGCCTGTGGAGCATCTCAGGGCTGGCCGCCGGCTGTTGATAGGACATTCTGCTCATCGCTGCCTTGAGGCGGCCCTATGTGCAGCACCCGGACGTCCCTCGTCCCGCTGCGGAGATTGTCCAGCCGTTGCCGTCCGAGCTCAGCGCGATTCCTCGAAGGCCTGTTTGGTGGGAGAACCTGATGGCTGTTACGCTGGGCATTTTGGAGCCGGCTAACCACTGACGATGGCCGTGACTTTGTCCCCACGGTGAGAACTAACCCGGAAAACTGCCGCTCGTCCGGCCGCCTGTGTCTGAAGAATTCAGGCCAAGAAGAGAGTCCAGTCATGAACCACTGGGCGCAGTTCCAGCATGTCGCCGACAGTCTACAAGGGGTGGCAGGTGTAGGTGAGGCAGGCAGCAGCGAGTGTGGCCGTGGGGGGGGACGGGCCCAGCCGTCTGCACCATCTTGCGGTCATCTGACTGTGTCGTTGCTCCGTCTCAGCTCATGGCTCAGCGCTGGGAGGCGCACACATGGGTCTCTGCCGGCTTAGCGTCCCAGAGTTCTGTGTGTCCACCTCCTCTCGTAGCCCGTCGCTGCTGGAATACGTGGCTGCACCCCTTGTGGCCTGAAGCGGAGAAGCTCGTTTTGTGACCGTTCCGGAGACAGGAGCCCGAAATGGTTCCCGGGGGGCTGAGCTGAGGGTGTCAGAGCATCGGGCGCCTCCGGGGCTTCAAGGGAAGGTCCGTCCTCGCCCCTGTCATCGCCTGCTGGCTGCGGCAGCGCCTGCACTCACGCTGCTCTCTTTGCTGAAGTCAGACCTGCCTCGCCCCGCTGCCAGCCAGCTCCCCGTGACCACACTCAGGTTGCTCCCATTCCAGAATCTCCCCTCTCTCGCACCCATCTCTGCCGGCTCAGCACCATGCACAGGCGCGGGGATGAGGCAGTGGAGCGAGGCCTCGGAGGCCTGTACTTCGTTTACCGTAATGTCCCCACCAGGCCACCCCCAGATTGTTGGCTGGCCTCACTTCCACGCCTGTCGTTTGGAAGGAAGATGTCCTCTAGGTCCATCCATGTCATCGTAAACTCATCGAGTTTGTCATTTTTAATTGATGAGTAATATTCCGCTGTGCCTGTTGGCCACATCGTTTTCATCCGGTC
>PVHY01027200.1:0-16488 GCA_004024945.1 Uropsilus gracilis
AGGACACTTGGAATCTAAACTCCCCATTGGATTTTATGGACAGTAAGGGAAAGACAAATGCTTTGAGTCTATGAACCATAAGCACTGCCTTGTTCAGCTCTGTAACTATGTTTTTCATAACCAGCACGCATCAGATTGCAAAATATGTGCCAGAGAGAAAGAAGAGACCTATGGTACTTGTAGGTTTAGTATCACACTAAGATTTCGGTCTCCTGTGGGATTTACCCCCTATTTTTTGAACATGCAGCACATAAAGCAGCATGATATGGAACTGCACATGTACCACCCTGAACACATAAAGCAGTACCCCAGATGGCATGCAACCAGGGTCCTTGCCTGCCACTATCTTAATGCCACATAAGTCACATAGGTCTCTTAAAGAAACCTCTTTAATGAACTCTCCCTGGAGGTTTTCCCCCTCCCCTTGGTCTATGACTTTTCACTAAGTCTTTTCCTTTAAACAACATCTTGAGGACATTATAATTATAATCTCAAAGTACACAAGGGTCCAGGTTATTTGAAGGTGGTGGTATACCAATTCAAACAGGTGACCCAAAACACTGAGCCTTGCTGGGCCTCCTCAGCTCTCAGCAGGGGAAGTGGCAGTTTGTGAGAGAGTTTAGGTTGCCAGAAACCTGGAAAAGACACTCCCTTTCCAGTCACTATCTCATCCTTTGTCAGTGTTAAGACTTTGTCAGCAATAAGACTAAGAGACCTAACCCCATTCTGGTGATGGCACTTTTGATCCCATACATTTCTGCAATGCAGTAACACAAGACAGAACTCATCACAAATTAGCAGCCTATAGTCAAGCTTCAGTTCTAACACTAGATGCCTGCCTTGGGGAAAACCACTTAGTCATTTGCTTCACATTTCCTCTTATATAAAATACAACTTGGGTCAGCTCTGGATTTCTCGGAGAGATCTAAAATTCTATGATTCATCAACCACTGCTTGACAACCAATAATACCCACTATGATACATGAAATACAAGCTAGTAACAAGTTAGTTAGCAAACCACCATGACAAACTGCAACCTGGTTTTGGCTCAGTCTTAAAAAGGAATTTGAGAAACTCAAATCTATGGAAGACAACAGCATTAGGATAATAGAAATAACAGTAAATGATGTTTTGATATCTGACAATGTGTTTTTACAATTCTCCTGGTCACCAGCACTAATACTGAGCTCAGAGAAGACATGGTAGTTTCATATTATGTGATTGATGGATAAATAAAAGAATGACCTGTATTATCCACTAGTCCTCGGGAAACGATGTTATGTCTGTGGAATGTATTCAATGATTTGTACACTGTGTCAGCCATCTGGAATTTATTTTCACTGCATATCATTATTATTTATTAAATATTATGATTGATTAAGACAGAGACATCTGGCCCTGCTTATATGCCCATACTGCAAAATTTTTAAAAATTTCATACCCAGGAAACTAGCATTTTATTTGGATACAAAAGTCAGGCTTACATATTTTTTCTGGTTTTATAAGATAACCTCTCCTCCTAAGACTGATGCTTTGAAGCAAGACTTCCAGCAAATTATGCAGTTACATATTTTAAGATTTGTTTTATAGGATAGCTAAATAGACTCTTACAGAAGAATGGATTTTCTAAGGGAATATCTTGATTAAAGACCAAGAAGATAAAATTTCTAAATACGTTCATTTCGCGTATAATCAGAGCCAGCGCTGCCAGAAAATGATTAACACTCAGACATTCTCACTATTGTCAAAATAGTGCACAAAGAAGGGAATGCACGATTGCCTTGGGCATTCCCAGCTCTTGACGTCAATTCAGATCAAATTCAGATAGGTTGCTATGCCAGCTGCTGATTCTCCAGCATTCTGTGAGAATCCAATTATCTTTAAAACTAGATTGCCATCTCAACACCATCGAAACTGCCTTGAAATACTGGCAAAGCATTTAAGCTTTTCTGAACGTCTTTTTCCACCCCACAGGAAGCCTATAGAAAATGAGCACCTTTCCCTCTTCCCCTCAATTACAATTACTATTAGGACATAAACTATTTTCTAGACAACATAGTTTTAGAGTAGGAGACAATCAGACCCTGTTAAAATTTACCTTCGATGGGTTCATAATATGATTTGATTGTGGACTTTGCAATGCATGTACCACCTCTGAGAGTCTGAAAATAGTGTTGCCTAGGAAACTGTATTATTTGTTGTCTGCTTCCCTACCTTTCGCATTCTGTCCTCACCTTTCCCAGTCTTCTGTCTACGTCACTGTCTGATGTTATGATAGACTCTTGTTACTTTTCAGAAATAGAAATGGGCTTTCAAGTCCTTGGACAAAGTATATTTTTAATTAGTTCTACTCCAACCATTAAGAATTTTTCATCTTAGAAGTTTGCTGTGCCATCTCAAGTTAATTCATTACAGATTCATCATAATAACAGCTAACACAAACACTATGCACCCAAGTGTACGTTTTATAAGCATGTGATGTTTCAGTAAACCCTCAAAACACTCTGGCAGATAGACATTTCATTATCATCCTTAAGCTCTTAGATGACTTGCCCAGTGCCACACAGCTTGTAAGATGTGGAGTTGAGGTTTAACCATGTCATGAAGGTAAAACGTTCATGTCTTAGTCATGAGTAACAATATATTGCTTCAATTTCTAACCACAGAAAGTGCATAAGAAAAATGGCTCATGGAAAATTAAAGCATTAAATATCTAACACCTTTGGCCTCTTGCCTAGAAACACTAAGTTATTAAATATTTATCATTAAGTCAATACTTAACATATTTGAAGTAAGATAAAAATAACAAAAATTTTCCTTCCTATGCGGTTCAGAACTTTATAAATGCAACTTTATTTTGCAAAAGTTAACATGCTTTTTAATTTAGTTCCCAGTTCAATAGTGGTCTAATTCAGGACTACAAAGAAGGGAAATAAGGTAGTTGTGGTCAAAATGGTAATATCATATTTTTCAGTATCTGTGATCTAAATTTAAAATGTGTATCTACTCTGATAAATTTAGATCACAAATGCTGAGAAATATGGTAAATTCCATATATACATATGAAAAATATGTATATATATCTATATATATGTATAAACATACACACACACAAAATCCTAGTCAGTATGGGGACAGGGGAGAAAGAAACTTCTCTTTTGATAACAGAAGACAAACTAAAACCTCATTAGAGATGTAGAAATGATTTTTTTTTTTTCAGGACAAAGAAGGCATCATGGGAAGATATTTCCAACTATTCTTGGAAAGGTGACAGGAAGTACTAGAACTGAATGGGAGAGAATTTCAAACAAATAAGGACATATACATAAAGTTTTCATTTATCACCATCTAAGCAGAGACAGGGACATAACAAACAAATGTGACTGCACACTACAAACTGAAAGGCAAGGGTCAGGATTGAGAATCATTCTCACGTGATGGACTCAACGTGTGAGCTTGAGCAAGTCAGATAAATTCTGGTTCTTTACAGATAAAATGATGCAATCAGCCACATCACTTGTCCTGGTTAGCTATTTGTCTGACTAATTACACTTATTCTTGTTCCACAGACAAGATTTAAAGTCAGCTTGAAGGGTTTATCAGCTAAAATACCATTTGAAAAGTAGACCAGGGAGGGAAGGAACATGAATAAGAGCCACAAAGATGCTTCATAAAGAATTATACCTTGGCTATGAACTTGATGCCAAGCTTAAAAACAACTACTGAACAAGTAGAATCTATTGAGTTACACAATTCTAGAGGAAAAAGATCTGCCTCATAGCAGAGATGAAGTAAGCTCTTGCAAGGGATAGGTGTGCATGCCCTCACCACTCCTCTGTCCTGTAACTTAGCATGTAGTAATGGAGTTGGCAAGAAAAACACCTGCACAGCACTAACCCACTAGCAGTTTTTCCCTCCATGTTCCCCTGCTCTTTTTCTTTATATATTTTACACCTGAATGTGCATCAGATGGACTAAGCAAGTGTCACTCTTCCATCTCTGGATGATCTTTCCCTTCTCTGTAAAGGATGTCTGATCTAAGCACTTACTTTTGACTCTGACTGCTAACTGGCACTCTCAGATTCTCAGGTCATCATTTACAAGTGGACCAATTTTCCAGAACGATTTCATGACATCAGTCAGAGCAAAGTAAAAACAAACTCAAAGGTTAAAATCAAGTAAAATAATCATGAATATTTTATGTGCTGCAATTTTTAAGATTTTTAGGCTATTCAGTTTAGAGTTTCCATTTTCTTTTCCAACGTCATTTTCTTTACAGTACAAAATAATTTGAGTCATTCAATGTATGCATGTTAAGGGAAAAACAAAGGCAAGATGTGCACCTTGTAACATTTGGCATATAGCTCTTTAATCTATCAGAAATGAATTTAGAAAACTATTTAAATATGTATTTAAAACACCATTACCAGGTAGATCTTGTTTTTCTCTATGCATTTTTCTAATAAAATTGGTAATGTGGCATCAATGTATGCACACTCCTCACATTTACTTAATGCCAAGATATGCATTCAGACAAAAATAGTTGTAAATTTGGCAGAATAATAATCTTTTTAGTGAAATATAACCTCTAGGATAATCCTTTCTTGAAGGATTTTTAAGACAATATAGTTGGAATAGTCTTATTTTCAAGAAATCGGTATGCATTCAAATACAATAGTTGAATTATTGTCATGATAATGTATTTTTGGATGGATTGGGACTGATGGTTCAACTGGTAAGTAAAAATGAAAGGTGAGCCGGAGAGAGGCAGATGTAGAGAACATCAGTGCCTCCAACTGAGATGATCCAAAAAGGAAGAAAAATGACAAATTTCTGTGGTAAATAAGTTTTGGTTTGTTTCCCAATCCAAGTAAATTTCTTTATTTTAATATTAATAGTAACTGTTGATACTACTCACTCTGCAATATCATTCTCCTCCTGAACCTTAGAACTTCCTTAGGTTCATTTCTCAAAAACCAAAACCACAAAACTCATGCCTCTAGAAAATACTAATTAGTCTCTCTCAGTATATCAGAATTATACTTTAATTACAAGCAATTTAAAACAATAAATGGAATTGCTTTGTTTTCTAGTCCTCCATGTTTCTAACGAGATTCAATATAGTGTCTAGAATCCATACCTTAAAGAATCCCACTTAGAAAATACGAAGTTGTTTGGTAGAAAAACATGAGATATTTGTTTTTGTGAAATGAAAACAGATGCATGGAGCTCTAATGTTAGTTTTCTTTTTTCCTTTTCTCTTTGCTGCTTCAATATTCTTAGTATTTGAGTTAATCAGATGCTGGGGGGTACCTTAGCAGTGTGAATGAGTTCTTACTCATATTCTTGTGTTCACATAAAAAGCAGCACAAGATGACTCATCAATGAGAAAGAATTCTTAAAATGAAAGAACGGTTTCATTTTAAGGGTTGAGGCTCAAGGGAGACTCAATGACAGGCAATTTTAAGCTTTCTCTGTATTTCTTTATATTTTAATAACCCACCAACACTTCTTTCCCCATGCAATTGTTTTCTCACATGTATGGTAATGATAATAGTATCCAAGACTGCAACTTTTTAAAAGTATGTGTTTAATAAGCTCCTTGGTATGCTCTAGAGATAATAAAATTATAATAACAGCATTGCCTTAATAAAATAACACTAACATTTTAATTGGTTATTACTGTCAGTGTAGCAAGAATAACAATTCTCAAATATTTGCTTTTATTGATGAACGCTCATAATCCCACAAAAATGAGAGTTCTTTGCAAGTAAAGTAACTGATTTTCTTCTCTACTTTCCTTAATATAGATCTCTACATGACAACTGAGTTTTTAAGTTGAAACTGATTAAAATTATTCAAATAGGGGAGAGGGCAGGAAAAAATAAAATAAAACTAGTCAAATAAAATTATTAAAAATATTTAATACATCAGCTGTCTTCCAACTCTATCAACACACACCAAATAGCTTGTTTTTCACATGACCTTAACAACTAAGTATTGTGTAACTCTTTTAAGTCAATCAGTCTGTCAAATGCTCTCATGTACATGACCTTCGTTCTTTTCTGTGAGTTACATGAAATACATATTGTGACTTCACATTTCACAAATTATGCTTGAGAGGTAAATAACAAATGTGGAAAATAAATAAAACCAATTAAATATGGTTTCTGAAATTTAGACATCCCACTTAGATTAACCCCTTTAGAGAACATTTGTTCAAGCACAGTTATTAAACTTTTTGAAATACCATGTCTATTTGCTACACTCTACTTTTGTCATTGTGTTCATTCCTTTATCACCTGCCTCTGTGTACTATTAGACTTAATAATATTAAATTGAAGTAAATGAAGCTATTATAACCAAATTATCTTGTACTCTTGATTTGGTACAGGAAATAATTGGACAGGTGAACATGTACTACTTTATTATGTGCCAAAAGGAATCAACAAACTGCGATGGTAGTACAATCGTAAAGACTCGATCCCCCGACCATAAAGTAGAGTTACAGAATGTCTCCAAAGGTACTATGAGGCCAAGAGGCATTGCAGATGACATCTATAAAGTAGAAAGAATGAATGTGAGCACTAGACCCCACTGATGAGAATCTAACAGTGCTTATTTACCAGCTGAATGAATTTGGGGAAGCTACTTTATCTCTCTCTCTCTCTCTCTCTCTCTCTCTCTCTCTCTCTCTCTCTCTGAATTTATCGTTCCTCAGCTAAAAGGTGTTTCAACTATCTATAATATTTTATTTTTTAAGGTTATGTGAGGCAAATTTGCCTTAGGACGAAATTATAAGCTACTCCTACACATGGCATATATGTGATTTTATATTACTTTCTGTACTTTTCTATGTTTTAAATATCTTATTTTCTAAAAGACCAAAATGAAAAAATAAGTGACATATTTGATAATAGCTAATTATGGAGGTGGTGACTAGCTAAGGAGAACTTTAAATCAGGTATCAGAGTATGTGTATTTCTAATATTAGGTCCCTTCGCCCCTTGCAATAATTTTCTTGGCAACACGCTATTACACGTCTCTCTCACCAGTTTCACGCCTGATGTTCTGGAGAAACAAGTAGTGTGGTTTCAGAACTGTTTGATAAAATGCTAATTATCTTCTACACAGAAAAGTCACATAACATGGAAAGCAAATTTCACTTAACATTTTAAGAAATATTCTGTATTAATTATCTTTTCTCATCTTGAATGGTAACTAACAATTAGGCTTCAAATTGCTTCTTCAGTATTTCACTGGAAAGATGAACTAATCACTTCCAATATTACTGTTTCAATGTGATATAGCACCAAACAGGAACTGGGACACTTTATTTCTTATGTGGTCAATTATAATACTTGTTATATGGACTTCTATAACTGTTATTCCATGTAAGGTAGCAGGACTCAAGTATGGCTTTGAGGTTGCCTAAACAAGAAACAGGATAGAACAGATAAGAAAAAAAGTACACATCTCTGTGTGTGTATGTATGTATGTATGTATGTATGGGTATGTATGCAATTATTATAATATTAAATGCTCAATTATATTAATAACCTAGAAATCTGATCAAGACTGAGACTCTCATTTCCTCAGTGGCTAGAACTGTTAGCAGCTGATGGCTCTGAGCTAACTCTCTTGTCAGAAATTGCCTCCTGCTGAAGAGAATTAAACCCCACTTTTTCCACTACCGACATGTGAGAGAATTCTCCAACAAGCTTCTCTACAGAAGTTTCTGTCTCCAAATGTGGCTCCTGGGGAAAGAAGACCTACGGTGTGTTGCATTACCTCTCTCTTCTAGCAATGTCCTTGAAGATCTCAGTCCAAATGTTCAAGACCCTACATACAGATTTGCTTTTTATACAGTTTTTCTGGCCTGGTCCCCCATGTAATTTAGTCAACAGTAAAGTAAATAGACTATACTCACTCATAGCTACTACACTATAGTTTAATGACTAATAAACTACACTCACACTTCTAGATTACTGGAGAATTCTTTCATGATAAAATACTCATATTAACTCAGAAATAATATAGGAAATAGGATTATTGAGGACGGCTCATTCCTCACCCCTAATTGATCATACTAGCTCTCAGGTATGCACCTACTATGGATATAATACTAGGCCAATGATCAATAAAATAATATATAGTATATACACTATAGGACTATATAGTCACCTTGTAAGAAGTGTCCAAAAATTATTATCATCTATGTGCCCTTAAAGACTTAAAAGAAAACTGTCAGATTAGTCCCAAATCATGATGTCTTACTTCAATAATTAATTTCAAGCATTTTGGCAAAATATGTATTAGGCAATTAAAAATAAAATAGGCATTTGGAAAATAAGTGAAAGTCTTTTTTTCTGCACGTTATTGAAATCCTTTGTGGATTTCAAGTTTTATGGATGTAAATGGGACATATGTGCCTTTGCATAAAAACAGTGGTCTAATCACATTTGATCACAAAAAAATGCAGTTCTTTTTTTCCCAAGTTATTAGAAAACTGCTAAAAAATTAAATGGCTTAATATACAGGCATGGAAATAAGATTAGAAACAACATGAGCTTTGTAAACTTGGTTTTGACCCTACTAACCCCAATTAACATTAGAGAAATACTTCCTTTAATAGCCTGAGGCCTAGTATTGTAAATGCAATGATACCCAGTGAGATAGATAATGTAATGCTTTGCATCTTACCACCTGATGAGCTCAGACCAACAATAGCAGGGAAAATATAATAAGTGGTCTAGCTGTTTATGTTTCATTTGTGCATATTATAATACATCAGACGTGAAATGAAGGTGCTGTATAGAATCTATATGACCACTAAACATTTGAGGCATTACTATGGTAGTAAAATGATAGACTATACATCTCAAAAGTAAATAATAGCTAGAATTAGGAGATAAGGTCAGCACCTGGAATTACTGTGTCCGATTTTGACTTATATATCAGACCTGTGAACCCGAGCAAAAGCCTGGAAACATCTTTCCTGTTCAACAGTAACTCTTATAGAGAGTGAGACACAATAGGAAAGGTAAGTTTTATGTTTTCTATTCTTAAGTTTTTTGCAAATGTTTGTTTCTGTTGTTCATTAACTATTGCAAAACAAACACAAAAATGTGACCAATGTTGCAAAATAATCAGTTCTACTATTATTAATTATCCCTACTTAATCCCTATTTTCTATTGTTACTATTATCTCTAATAACCACCTTTCAAAAGACCATATAAAGCTTTTAATGACTAAAAATGGACTCCATGCACCTGCAGTATGACTTTGAAGTCACCCCACCAGCAACTCACTTCCTTCTTCTACACCTGTCTCCCCCAACCCCCACAAAAAAATACTACACAGTAACTGAGGAACACTTTGAGGTGTGTCTAGAATTTATTCCTGATTTGGAGTCTTGGAACGAATAGGTTTATTCTGTACTTTCCTCTGACAAAAAGTGGGCTTCCAACAGATGTTCCTGTGTGCAAATTCCCTTTAAGCATCTCTCTGCCACAAACACCCAAGGCACGCCTATTTCTAGCTGCTATTTTTGTGATGATGCCCTCTCTTCCTTATCCAACACAGTAGTCCCTATCCCCAATTCCCTTTCAATGAGCTTTCTTTGGGTTGTAACTTTGTTGCATTGTCAGCAAACCTACAAACATTCCTGATCAGTTTGGAAAATAAGGGGCAGTCCCTTGACTACACTACTAAATCAAACTTTGTCCAGCTGACATTAACTTCCACTTTCTCCATCAGAAGTGAATTCCTGGTTCATGATGCTTCTTGGAGTCCGTACCTTACCTTTACTCTTCAACAAGACTTCCTTTCTGCCCGTCACATTCATTTATTCCACTCGTCCTGTTCATCTCCCTTACCAACCTTTGGACACGTTTCTAATTTTCTTGGTCCAATTAATCATTGAACTTCCACTACTACATTCCCTTCTTATTTATTCCATTGTATAGCCTCATATGATAGAGAGCTTATTTTCTTCCTTATTTAGTTTCAATTCCAGAGTTGAATTTCTTTAGCCAGATTTACACTAACACTTTAATCTTATCCTTCCAGAAACCCCACTTTGTCATACCCAACCCCCTTTTGATGAGAGCATATTTGTAAGTACTAACAAAGTCAGATATTTTGTAGAATATTTGCAGATATTTTACAGATCTCATTATTATAGATATTTTCCTTAGTCTGTAGATGTTTCCCTTAGACTGCATGTTTTCTAATTTTGATTACGCTTCATCATATATATATGTATATGTGAATTCCTTTGAAAGCAGCATGAATTGTCAGATTTTTCTTTCCAAAATAAGAAAAAAAATAGCTTCTCCCTATCATGTGCTTGCTTATGGAATTTATATAGATCCATCTGAAGTTCAAATTTGACTGTTTCAACATTTATAATGCATGTATGCATTGGCCATAGTGGATATGTAACGAGCTTACAATCTTTGACAAAACCAAAATTTATAATATACAGCAAGTGCAGTAACAGATGTATAGCAGCAGACAGGTGCACAAAATAGATACTAAAACCCTTTCAGAAAGCAGGAAAGTGAGGGGATGCATTAGAAGGTATGTAGAGTTCAATTTGAATTTCAAAAGACCAGAAAGAGTTATCTGGGGGAAGAATAAGGGAAGTAGATGTCCTAGAAAGTGAAAACAGCAGGTATAGAAGACAATGTAAACAGCTAGATACTAATAAAGACTAGGATGACAATATAGCCAGAATTAATAGATTCTACACCTATTTTTCAACAATAAATCAATAATATTCAAAGAAAAAAACTTAAAATGTAAGCAGAAGAGTCGTTGGCTAGATGTGGTTTTGAGAGGTTTCAACATGTGTAGGGTGAGCAATGAGATTAAGTGGAGAAAAAATTAGAAGAGGAAACCAGTTAAGAAGTCACTATGAGAGACACAAGAATTGATAGGAAGGAAAGACTTG
Organism: Uropsilus gracilis; assembly: GCA_004024945.1. Taxonomy (NCBI): domain Eukaryota; kingdom Metazoa; phylum Chordata; class Mammalia; order Eulipotyphla; family Talpidae; genus Uropsilus; species Uropsilus gracilis. Next base: position 10,960 of record PVHY01027200.1, read on the forward strand.
AGAAATAATTACCATATCAAATCAGCCTATGTTTTGCAATGAACTTGGATGCTCTAGGAAATTCTAGGGCTGCAAGAGGAAGTGAAGTTGGTGTTGATGTCCAATGTCAAGTAAAAGCAATGTCAAGTAAAAGCAAAGAAGAGGGTCTGAATTTTAAGGGACAGTTTAAGATGGAGATTAGGTCTGAGCAGATGTAAACATGTTCTTGGCAGCTAAAATTCTGAAATTTCCTAAGGAAATTTATAGGTACCTTTGGAGACATGAAGAAGCTTTCTTGTTCTGTGATACATCTGTCTCTTAAGTAGTATCTCCTTTTATTTTATAAGTCCTGAAAATCCAAGTTGTTTTCTAATCTCTACAGCCCTCATAATTCCTAGCAGAGTATAAGACTTTTAGAGGACAACATCTCTCAAAAAAAATGTTTATTAAGTTAAAAGTCCTTAATAGCATAATTCATTTTAATGAATGAAGGGTACATAAATAATGACTAGATTAAATTTATGTAAATAGTACACAAAATACACATAAGCAGATAGTCCATTAAGGGATAAGTTAATTTAAGATTGTAGCCCAAAACAAAGACCTTCAGGGAATGGATTTCAGAGGTGAAAAAGCCATCAGAATAGTTTCCTAAATGAGCAGATTTCAATTTAATCACCTCCCACCTGTGGGAATTAAGTTTATCTCAGATGAAGAAAACTACAAACTGGAGCTTTGAGCAATAGGAATTTCCTCAATATATTTCCACCCAATTAAAACCTGCAGTGAATATTGAAAGGATAGAAACATTTTGTTCACTCAGGGAACATGGTGAATAAGACTTGGATAATTAATTGAATTCATTAGAAAAATTGAAAGCATCATTATTTTCCACTTAGATAGCTTCTTTATTTTGAGAAATTTTTTTTGTTTGGTTTTGTTTTTTGTCCTGTAAGACTCTCCTTAGGGAATATTGAAAAAATGTTTTTCTTTACATCGATGTAGAGACTAAAGCAGGGAGAAATTGCAGTGCAAAGGACAAGCTGACATTTGCTTCCATACTATTTCTATTCCTAAATCACACTATCCTAGTGGAACAGAAGTATTTGATAGATTAACAGGTCTTAATGTTTTTCTGGGGCTTTCTATTTGATTGTTTTTTAAAATTTGGTCTTAGTTTTGTACTAGTCATTTAAATATGATGCACATTCTGTATGAGGGGAAAAAAGAATCTGGAGGGGCTGCAAGACAAATGTATAGTGTCATAGAAAGCATCTATAAGTATAGTCTAAATAAGGTGTTCTAGAAGACCCCTCATTTCAGTATCATTTGGGGCAGGAAAAAAGAAGTGAGACAATAATACCTCTATATGTTAATTTCACATTCCAGTGTTCTTGGGTAATCATACAGTGTGGTAAATATATAAAAGTTCAATGGGACCACCACCTATGATCATTCCTGAAGAAAAACAGGAGAACCTGCAACCAGATTTTCAGAAACTCATGATTTCAAGTAACACAAAAATGAAAATAGTAAAATCAATTCAAGCAACTGATGGATCTGGGAAATTGTGTCATCCCAGTGGCAGTGTTCTCACTATTGATACATAGCAAAGATTCCCCAAAACCTGCAACTGCACAATTCAATTGTAGTGCTACCTAGTAGCAACAGTCTGTAAAAAACAGAACTAGATAAGGATATCTAGTAGACATGATTCAGGTACTACAATCCACTGTGGTCTATACTTGACAGCTGATAGAAATGTATGCACAAAGCAAGGTTTAGCCACGTTCAAGGAACTTGTGGTTTTATTTCAGCCCTTTTAAAAGCCTTAGAGTCTCTGCTGTCAGAATTCTTTTGCTATTTTGCTGTTATTTTCGAACTTGGTTTCATTCTGGATTCTGACCTTTCAGTGAGCCAGAGCTGTGTGTGTCATGGGTCAGCTTGCCTGAACACAATGTGATTTACTCTCTTGATAGGAGTCAAAGCCTTCACTGGGTCAGGACTCCCTGGAACAGTATGTGATGGAAGATCAAATAAGAAACAAATGAGGAATTGATGACTTCCTCACCATCACTGTGCATCTATCTTGTTAAAATGTATTTACTTAGGAAGGTTCTGAAAGTCTAAAGCAACATATCCAAGCTATTAAGTATCTTTCTCTACAAGAGAATAAAACAAGTTTTATTCTTCTGTATTTTTATTACTATTCTTGATTTCTGTTATTCCAAAAGACTGTGAACTTTTCAAACTTAGGACAAAACTCCATTTGATTTTATATACTGGACCTAAGTTATGTTGGAGGGAGTCGTAATATATTTGTTGGATGAAAAAGAAGTAGAAACTAAAAATAAGCAACCCATAAATATAAATGCACATGATAAACAAAATGTGCATCAGACTTGATATCTTGCCATGAGATAGAGAACAATATTTGGTTTTTCGAATCCCAATGCTGGCTTGGCATCCAATTTGTTTAAGATCATTAAATACCATTTGATTTCATAATATAATTGGACCAAATAGTAGCTATGGACATACACATCTTTAGGATCAATTCATTTTGTGTTTGTTAAAAAATTTAAAATAGTCTATTATTCTAAGTAACTTAATGCAAACAGGATTCTTCCTACATATATGACTGAAATTTAGTGGGAAAACCCAACATCTTCATATAATAAAATTGGTTAAATGATGAGAATCAATGGAAATACATGCATTGAGCACATTAGTTTTCATTCCTAGGAAACTGGTTGTGTACTATTGTGGTCCATTTCTCTGTTCTAATAGAGCTTGGTCTTTCTGTGACTCACTTTTTGATGTTTATTGACAACTTTTATGTTTTACCCCTCCCCTTACCCTCTGCCCCACACTAAGCAAACTGATAGGCAAAACAAGTTTTCTCTCTATTGGTTCTGGTGAGAGAGTGAAACCACCACACCTTAATAACCAAAACTTTTAGCTTGATTCTCATCCTCAAAATCATAAAATCCCAAGCCAGTCAATTAATTTCATGTGTGTGTGTGTGGGGGGGGGGGTATTCAGCAGTCTCAGCATTTGAACCAACTCTAGATAGAACATTCATCTCATGCTACATAATTTATATAAGAGTCTAATCGCTTAAGATTTTGGTTCTTTAATTAGCCTCTTCTACTTCTCTCCTTAGGAGGGGAGTGAAAAGGCAAAACCTGTTTGTGTCCCTAGGTTACATAAAGAAGTACAGAAACTGGCCTAAGGGAACTGCATCTTTATTAGAGCAAGAACATAGGGGAAACTGTCGGAAGTGATATTATTATTAGCAGAAGTTAAAAACCTACACCTGCCTAATTCTGAATTGGCGCTGGCATCAACAGTCTTTCTAGAATACATTCAAACAACATTATTAGCCAAGGGCACTGAGAGGAGCAGGAAATAACTCTTTTTACACCTACATTTGATTGGTCTCTTGCAGTGCATTAATATAAGGGTATGTGGCACCATTTCCAAAACTAATGTTAGGGAAATTAACATAGATGGTGGAAAAGCAGATTTTCAACATTCAAATAGCACATCTCAAGAAGAAAAATGCCAATTTATGGCTTATTCATAGCACAATAGCGATCTAAAATACAGCTTAGAATTTACTAGGTGGCATATACTGTGCTAGGCATTTTACACACATTATTGCATTTATTAATATAAGAATCCTATAAATTAGGTATTATTGCCATTTTACTGATAGAAGTGAAAAACTGAGTTTGTAAAGTCAGAAATCTTGAGAAAAATAAGCTAAAATTTATCCATGTACAGGGTCTACTATTTCACATACTCTGTAGATGACTTCAAATCTACATTGTGAAGGTTATGATTTTTCTTATTTCCTTATCATTTTTTAAAATCAACTTTCCTGAACCTAACCAACTGGCAAGCTATAGGAAGGAGTACCTATTTTATATATAATGCAGGTAAACATTATCTGTCACGGTTGATATATAAACTTTCCACATGGTATGTTTTACTCATTTCAGCTGTATGCTCTAGAGTAAAGGTATACATACATTTGAATATAATAGCAAAAGAATGAAACAAATGTTTTCAGATATTTTTCAATACTTAATTACTGAATCCTGTCAAAGTAACTTGTGAGAACTATAATAAATCACATTGCTGATTTTAACATGTATACTTACCTGATAATATACTGCTCAGTAACTCATCCACAACTGTTCATTCCCTACATTAATACACGTGGTTTTATATTGCAAGTTTTTCAAGTACTAGCTTTTAATTTAATGTTTATTTTGCCTGAACTAGTATTTAAATTAATTGGACAAATTCTGTCTTTAGAAATAGATAATTCACCTCTTTCAAATAGCTTGTAATCTAAGAATTCATCATTATAAGGTTAATTATCCATAATCAACAGGTAAATAAGTGGGAAACAATAGGGGGAGACCAAAGGTAGCTTGAGCAAATTCAAGGTTGACTTGAAGGGTACAGAAAAATACATTTTAGGATGGTTTTGATGAGAAGAAAAGTTTAGAACAGAAATGTATAGGAAAATTATTAGACGGTGTTTTATATAGATCAACATAGTCCAAGCAACTTAGTGAACTAGTGACAGAAAGGAACACTTTTCACTATGATATATTTAAAAATACTCAGTAAACATAGCTGTGAAAAATTAATCATGCATCAGGAAAATGCAAATTAACACAACAATGTTATAACCACTAAATACCCATCAGAATTGGATTAAATGACAAAAAAATCACATAGCATCAAATATGAAGCAACCAGGACACTGAACATTATTGGTTGTAATCTAATTTGGAAAACCTACTTGGGAAAATTGCTTCCAATATCTCATCCCTCATGGTCAAAAAGTTTTACATCTGGTAATATACCAACCAGAAATGTATACTTGCATATACAAAAAGAGGTGTGTATATCATTTTCATAGCAGCATGATTAATAAACATTTTAAATGGAAACAAAGCAAATGTTAATCAAAAAATAAAATAGATGATTAATAGCATAGTCTCATGAGGAGGAAATGTAACTACTTATATGAACACAAATGGCTTTTCAAGATAAAATATTGATGAAAGAAGCCAGACACTAAACATTACATGAGAAGTTTTATACTAAAGGGCATTCTTTCTAGTAGATAATGTCATCTTTGCTTTTAGAAATAAATGTTGCAATTATCCCTCTAGTCAAGTTTGTGTGATTTTCAATCTAATATAATTGAATACAATTTGTTCTTAAATACTGTATCAGATGATTGTTTTGAAGTAATAAATTGGGAGTTATAATTTGAAACTTGAAGTTCAGAAAGCAGAGTTCTATAGAGATAGGTTAGCACTAGAACTGATGTTTACCCTGATAGCATCTGCCAATCCTCTGTGTGCCAGGGAAAGCATCCAAGCTGGGAACCCAGAGAGAGAATAAGTCACAGTCTGGCTCCTCATGAAATCTCACACGCAAAAGTCAACCTCAAAGTGAGTGCAGTAAATAGAACCTTTAATGCATACTAAGATTTGCCCTGGTTGGGGGGGGGGGAAGAGA
>PVHY01027201.1:0-16472 GCA_004024945.1 Uropsilus gracilis
TGAACCGCGATCCCTAGCCCCGGCCACTTCATAGGCTGAAGCTTACAAGCACGAGCCACGGTGCCCGGCCCTCTTTTAATGCTTTTAACAATAGATTCTGAATTCTTTGTCTGACATAGATAGCATTTCTTCCATGTCCTCCATGTTGGTTTTCATAGGTTGCTTATCCTTTGGTGATGAGTTATTCTTCTTAGGGCTTGCCTTGGGTATTTGTATTCTTCCTCCTTCCTGTGTTTTCCCTTCGGACTTGCGCTACGTATTGATTCACTACTGTTTTTGAATTAGATGGCATGGTGAAGCCAACCAACTTGCGGTTAATTTTGCCTCTCTGCCTTTGCTGCTGTGGTGGATATATCTTGTTTCTGTTTGCTATTTTGGGGGACAAGCTCTTTTTCAGATAGTGGGTGTGGTGGGTATATGTGGTTTTCTATTTTATTGTCTATCTTTTTTTTGTTCTTTCTCCTCTTTTAGATTGATGGGTTTTAAAGGTTTTTTGGTGCGCCCAAGCTTGTGTCTTTATTTGGTGATGTGTCTAGGGTTTGTTGTAGAAACTTTTTTGGTTGGGGTGTCTTGACAGACTTGAGTAGTCAGTGTCCTTGGTCCCTAGTATGCACCTGTGCTTCTGGTTCTCTGAGCTGTGAGCAGTTTTTCCTGTTTGCAATCCCGGCATTAAACCGCAGTCTTTAGTAACCTCCCTCTCTCCGAACACCGGACCCTCCCTTGCCCGCAGGTTGGTTACCTGGGCAACAGGGTTGAGCCCTGAGCCCGCAGCTCTGGATCTCCAGGGTGAGCAGTCTTTCCCGCTTGTGTTCCTGGCGTTAAACCCCTTGTAACAAAGGTCTTAAAATGGAAAACCAGTATTTTTTTCCTAGAGCAAGTAGGTAACGTTATTGCGGTTAATTGAAAAACTGAATAAGCTACGTACAACTTTCGCAGTATCATAAAAGCATCAAAAGAGCTTAGTGATCGGAATGAATTCCAGACAAATACCTAATGGAGAAGCAATATACTAGCTCTGTTGTGGATTTGTCTGTGCAGACTTGAACTTCAGTTTTTCTCATGATATAAGGCAAAGGGGACAGAAGTCAAAGTCCACTTAAGCTAGACTCTCTTCCTATATAGAATACTCTTCCTACATAAAGTAGGCATCTTTACATGTCTGTATCCTCAGGATGACTCACCAGAATCAAATGTAATTTCTAGCCCAAATTCATACCTGTGAAATACAGTCTTTGAAATTAGTTTAATGTGATTGTGACTGCGGGGATCTAGACGAAAGCTTACATATTCCTTACATATGCTCTGTAAGGAATCTTCATTTTAGTTATCAAGAGTCCCCCCAGAATTTTTCAAGAACGGTAAGTAGTAAGCAGTTAACCAAGTTCATAAAGAAAGGACTATATAAGTGAAAATCAATAGAAATAGTTCTACAGTGAGTTCGGAAAACTTAACTACAGCAGCATATTTAATGATATAACTGAGCAATTTCTTGGATCCTGATCAAGAAAAAGAAAATTGTTTATTGTTTATGATATTGATGACACAATTGAAATTTTGAACTTTGGTTTACTATTTTACTTATTATGTTACTATCATTTTAGAAAGAAGGAGGTGTTTCACCTTTTTTATATGTTCTTGACATTATTTCACTAGTTATTATCACAGAAATCTTTTTCTAGTGGGATGTGACCCACATATTAGAAAGTGGGTTTTAAAAATTTTGCATTCCCTTTTTAGAAAAGTTTTCTGCTCTTTGAGGCAAGCTAGAATGGTTTTAATGTAGCAATTCAGTAGTATTACGGATTTTTCAAACCTTTTTTAGGGAAGAATGTAGTTACAGTCTGTGGGCATCAGTGAGCTTTCAGATTCAGTGACAAAGAATGCTCTGGTTGAAGCAATTGGAGAAATGCAACTTTAGCTCTGCAACTAAAAGGAATAAAAGTTTTGTTGGTTCCAGAAATTTATTGGTTCTAGGTTTTAGTTTTTAGTGGTTAATATACAACTAATGTTCTGGGTTTTTTTCCTATTAGCTTCATCAGGGCACAGTTCCTGTTTCTTATACAGTAACAACAGTGGCACCACATGGGATTCCACTTTGCACAGGCCAGCACATCCCTGCTTGCAGCACACAACAGGTCCCAGGATGCTCTGTGGTTTTCAGTGGACAGCATCTCCCTGTCTGTAGCGTGCCTCCTCCAGTAAGTGTGCAGCCTTTCTTTAGAACAGCAGAGTGCATTGTAGAAGCAAATAAAATGAGTTTTTTACAATAAAAATTTCAGTGTCATGCTTACAGCAACAATTTAGTAAAATTAGCTTTAAAACATTTTTTGTATTACATTTGCATATTGAATATCTTGAAGGTCATCAGCTCTGTTTATAATGAAGACTTCACAATAATTGGCTTTGGACTATTAACGATACTGGAGTGGTTAGTAATAATCTCGGACTTTAGTCATCAATACTAATAATTCTTCATACTTACTGCATTTTAATGACTGCTTTGAGTGCATAGTCTTATTTATTCCTCACCATACGGTGACTGTGATGAAAATGGTACCCACATTTTCTAGATGATGAAATTAAAAATGGCTTGCTCAATGTCACTGAGACTTAGTAGGAGAGAGCAGGAATTTACACCCGCTTCTTACTGTTTCTTATCCTTTATCCTCTTACTCTGTCAACTCCCTCTCCAACCTTGTTTCATAAATGAGATAACTGAAATACTGGGAGATTCATATGACTTGTTTACGCTCAATAATATGTTTTCAAAAGAAAGTACTATATTCTTAATCCTTACATGCATATACCTCAATACCCTAGTCTGACTGATTAAAATGAGCACACACATACATCAAATTCGTATCCCTATTTAGCAGATTAATTTACCAATGCTTAATTTTTGGTAGTAGATTATAGAACTAATGTGCTAAATTAACAGAGTAAAATATTGGAAAACCATAAAAGGCATTTAATTGTGAATTGGGTTCGTATAAATATAAAAATTTTAGAAATAAATTCTACTAGATTGAAAAGGAATGCCAGGCATGGTGGCGCGTGCTTGTAAGCGACAGCTTATGGAGTTGCGGTGGGGTCTGGGTTCCCTGGTTCGAGTCCCACCTGGGACAACACAGTGAGACCTAGTCCCAAAAAATAGCTGGGCATGGTAGCACGCGCCTTTAATCCTAACTACCTGGGAAGCTGAGGCTGGGGATTGCTTGAGTCCACGGTACCTTGGGCAACGTGAGCCTGTGGTTCCATGGGCAAAAGTAGCGAGACCTAGTTTCAAAAAAGAACAAAAACAAAAGATTGAAAAGGAGAATTTCTTGGATGGCAATAGTATCTGCTACATCTTAACTTTAAGTAGAGATTTCTTTTCTGTGCATCATTCTCCTCCCATTTCATAGGTGTTAGAAGGCCAGAAGGAAATTTACGGGTTTTTACTGATTTGAACACTACATAGAACATAGTGTTTATTTGTACAAATAAAATGCTAATATAATCTATTTTATGAGTGAATGCAAAAATGAACTAGCATTTCATTGTTAGTATAAGTGATAAAAACATTTTAGGGGAAAAAAGCATTTTGGTATGGGTTTTGGAGTGATACAATAATGAACAATTCTATTTTAGTGTATAGTTTTATTTTTTAAGTATATATTCTGATCTTTTAACAAAAACTCTTTCTCTTACAGATGCTTCAAGCATGTTCAGTTCAGCACTTACCAGTACCATATGCTGCATTCCCACCCCTTATTTCTAGTGATCCTTTTCTTTTACATCCTCCTCACCTTTCTCCCCATCATCCTCCTCATTTGCCACCACCAGGCCAGTTTGTCCCTTTTCAAACACAGCAGTCACGATCGGTAGGTATCTCGGTTTTTGTGTCTTTAATTTCTCATGCAATGTTTTGATATAGAAAGCAAATTAATTTAGTAGGTAAAACTTAGGTGTTCATCTGATTTTTAAAAGAATTAAGGATTTCTTTTTTGTTTGTTTGTTTTTTGTTTAAGTGACTAGGTCTCACTTCGTTGCCGGGGGTAGTCCCAAACCCGCGGACTCAAGCGATTCCTGGCCTCAGCCTCCCAGTGTTGGGATTTTAGGTGCACACCACTGTGCCCAGCTAAGGATTAAGGATTCTGCAGATAGAACATGAATATAGACACATTTATCTTACGTTTCTTAAATTTTTCTAGTTATTTTGTATGTTGTCTACTTTAAAATTAATCCTTTATATCCACAATTCTTCAGGAAATAATCTGCAGAAAAATTCAATTGACCTGATTTTCCTTTTCATGTATTTCTAAATTGGAAAGTAAAAATTATTAAATTGTTTACCTTTATTAGAATAGAATTTGTATTCCTTGGTTTTTCAAAAGGCCTGGTTCTTTTTTCATTGTGTTCTGATGAAAAGTATATGTGATCATTTGTTAACATAGTTAATTCTGTCCAGAGGCGTATTACTGGGAGCAGAAGGATTAGAGTTTGTGGAGTTGATAAGCACTATGATAGCACTATGATAAGCACTATGTAGTATAAGCACTAAGTCAAAAGTAGGGCAGAGGAAGAAGACCCAGTTGTTTTTCGGACAGATCAAGTTGAACATCTGGCATTAGGCAGGGAGCACAGGAACAAGACAATATGGTGAAAATACTTAGAGTGGAAGTTTTCATCTCCATCCTGGAACATGTAAGCATAATCTAATAGAGTCTAACAGAAGATCTTATTAAAAATCTCCCAGTGTCTGGAAATCCCAGGTTAAAGTGAAACTTAGTCATCACTAACATCTGAATTTGAAATTCTTTCTTTTAGAAATATTTTTTGTCTGTTATTGTGGGTTTTGGTTTTGGATTTGGAATTAAAAGTTCTGGTCACGTAGCCAAATCAGAATGTAGGTTCACATGTGTTGTCATAGTATCTGCAGTTTCTATTCTTCTCAAGGTGTACATAAGCTTCCAAACATAAGTGTTAGTAGTTATATTTGAATAATGTGTTTGTTAGTCACTGCCTGCAGAGAAAATTCAACTGATTTTTGTGAGTGTAACTTCTTGAGAGTGGAATTGAAAATGTCAGCACAAGTGTCAAGTAATGAAAGCATGGTGTATAGAGTAGATTACTAAATCATAAAACAGATTGAAGTACTGATAAACTGCAAGATGGATGAACCTTGAAAACTTACTGACAGTGACAGAATCTCGGTGCAAAGGCCACATCATATATCAGTCCATATGTATGAGATGTCCAGAGTAGGCAAATCCAAGAAACAAAAAATAGAGTAGCAACTGTCCAGGATTTGGGGGTCAGGGGACAGGACGTGGGGGGTGATGAGTAGAGACTGATGATGGACATGAGAAATTTTTACCCAAGTGGAATGATGGAAATGTTCTGGAATTAGTCAGTTGTGTGATTGTTGCACAACTCTTAAACTAAATTCCGCTGAATTGTATCCATTAGCCAAATTTTGTAATGTGTGAATTACATCTCAAGAGCTTTAAAAACACATGCTGTATGCTTTGTGTAACACTTTTTGCTTGTACATTGTCTCAGTATTCACTGCTTACTTTTGAAGTAGGCTATCAGTTCTGTAGATGACAGTACTAAGGTTCAAAATTAATTTACAGATTAGTGTCAGTGCCAAAATCTAATGTCAGAGCCCATGAATTTCTACTATAGCATATTGTTTGCTGTGTTTTGTCCCAGTTAGTCTTGACTCAGGTTCTAATTTAGAGAATATACAATATTTAGTTTCATCTGTTGAAGGTTAAGTATCAGGAAAACCTGTGAACATAAAGTAATTTTAACTCTTGACTTTTTGCCTTTTACTTCTCTCATTTAAAGAGAAAGCTCAAAGAATAAAACCAGTTATTCTTTATGGATAGTGGAGATGTTCACTAACATGTTCTTGAAGGCATTCTTATTGAAATTAAAGGCAGGGCAATTTCAATATAGTCTGAATGTTCACATGTTTGAATTTAGATTGATGTGACCATCAAGAGATGCATGATCTTTAAGATTAGGGGGATGGATTGAATATTAAGAAGCACTCTATATCTAAATGCTTAAGTATTTTCATTTGCTTTTTTTCCCCACCTCAGCCTCTACAAAGGATAGAAAATGAAGTGGAACTCTTAGGAGAACATCTTCCAGTAGGAGGATTTACTTACCCTCCATCAGCTCATCCCCCAACATTACCTCCGTCAGCTCCTTTGCAGTTCTTAACACATGATCCTTTGCATCAAGAGGTGTCCTTTGGAGTAGTAAGTATTGATTCATTGTTACTAATTTAAATTAATTACTTTGACATTAGTTTTGAATTGTATCACTGTGCCTATACTTTAGAACTTTATTATTTTTGAAAACACTCATTTGGAAATGGTATTTAAAAATACCTAAGTATATGCTCTATGCTAGTTGTGATAATTATATTAATTTAACATTTATGAAATACTCAGTATCACTTGACAGTAAAGAGCTTTTTAGATACTCAGGAGAGAGTTTATCTGGCAGATTAAATAATTGTAAAGATAGAACGATAATCACTTTAACATTTTTCCCAACAGCCATATCCTCCTTTTATGCCTCGAAGACTCACAGGACGTAGTAGATACCGATCTCAGCAACCAATACCACCTCCCCCTTATCATCCCAGCTTACTACCATATGTGTTGTAAGTTATGTTTCTTATTTTAATCTGAATTTTGACTCCTTTGAAATGTTCTTACCTTTATTACCTTCTTTGTGTGATGTATAGTATTAGGTAGTTCTATTTAAAATTAAGGACTTGAAATGGGGACTTCTTAAGGGCAAAAGAAAGAGAAGAGCCAAGGACAAAAATGTGGTTAAACAAGAAATTTATGTGCCAGAAAGTAAATTAACATCAAAAGGTGGAAAAGTTTAAAGTTTTTGCTTTATACTTGGCATCACTGGCACCCTCTTGATTATGCAACTTTTGGTTCTCATATTTTTCTCAAAGGAAGAGGAAAAGAGTATTTCTTATATCTACTTACTGACGTTGTTACTTAAAGAATAAACTAATTTTTTAAAAAAGAATATTTCTTAGATACGATTCTGTAAGGGTTGACTTATGATTGAAATACTCATAGATTAAACGTCATAGTTGTCTGTTTCATGTAATGAAGTCCAGAAGTAAGTAATTCAGGGATGGTTTGTTAGCCCCATAACTGAGAAATGGTTATATTATTCTCAGAATTACAGTTTCCTCTTCCCTGAACCTCCTTCACATAAGGTGACTTCTCAGACTCTAGATAATACTTCCCCATTCCCGCTTAAAAGAAAATTAAAATTGGTCTCTCTGCCTAATTTGTCTCCTCTCACTAGTACTTAGGAGTGCAGGTATTCTTTTTTTTAAAGAAAGGTGCAAATATTACCACCTGCCTCTATCTCATTGACCAGAATTGAACTCATGTGTCTGTAATTATCTTCTAAGAAGATTAGGAATGTAATCTTTTTACCAGGGAGCCATCACTATTTTAGCAATGTAAACCATAAAATCAGTGTGAAGTCCTTTGCATATTCATTACGTATTTTAAAATTAGTTTCTAATTTAAAAAATATCTTGCTGGGATGTTGGAAGGGATTGCATGAAATCTATCGGTAAGTTTTGGAAGAAAATTGACTTAACAGTATTGAGTCTTATGATCTGTTCATGGTATATTTATTCATCTTTTAAAAATTAGCCTGGCAGTATTTTATTACATAGGTTCTGCACTATTTTAGTTGACTATATCCCCTACATTTTCTTTTTTATGCTGTTGTGAATGATATTTTTCTAATGTTAGTTTTTAATTGCTTATTGCTAGTAAAATCGCCTTTTGAATACTAACACTGACTAATCTTGTTTCTGTAGAATTGAGCTTGTTCTTCCTGTTTTGTTCATTGAAATAATGTACTACTCTGTCAATGCTGCTATTGGTTCTTTTCATTGCAGATCCATGCTTCCAGTGCCACCTGCAGTGGGGCCAACTTTCAGTTTTGAATTGGATGTGGAAGACGGAGAAGTAGAAAATTATGAGGTTAGTAGATGAACTATGAATTAATTTAAAAGTTAAGTGAATGCCGGACACGGTGGCTCGTGCCTGTAAGCTTCAGCCTATGAAGCGGCTGGGGCTAGGGGTCGCAGTTCAAGACCCCGCCTGGGGCCCGTAGCGAGACCTAGTTCCAAAAAAATAGCTGGGCGTGGTGGTGCGCACCTGTAATCCCAGCTACCTGGGAAGCTGAGGCTGGGGATTGCTTGAGTCCGTGGTACCCCGGGCAACGAGAGCCTGCGGTTCCATGGGCAAAATAGCAAGACCTAGTCTCAAAAAAATAAAATAAAATAAAAGTTAAGTGCATAAAAAAATAATTGTTCTTCATTCATCTGATTAAACATAAAATGAGTATATGCTTAAATGGGTATATGCTTTATAGATTTCAAGATATGTCAAAAAAGTGTTTAGCATACTCAGAGGTCATTCAGCCTGCACCACACAACTATGATAACAAGATAGACTGGTGTACTGTTGAAGTAACATCCAATTCTTATGAGAGAATGGTGAATTATGATGGGTTGGTCTGAAACGATGCTGAATCAGAAGTATTTGATGAGCCAGTTCATAAAGAATAAGAAAGAAAGCTTTTTGTTTGTAAGACTAAGGCAAAAGGTTGCAACAGAACATGCTCTGCAGAAAGAACTGCAGTTGCCTGGGAAGACAGGGAATCAAAGATCCAGTAGATAAAATAAATGATGACTTTTAACTTCCATACTGTTAATGTTACTTGAGATTAGGATTTGGTGCGGTGTAGTGGTTGGACAGCAAATACAGATTTGGATATGTTGAAGGTGAATGACTGATTTTTTGATTACATATACATATACTTTTTATATTGTTGAATACTGTGAAGTTCTCCCACCACCATGTCTCCTATAAACCATCATCCTCCCTTGATTTTTCTCCTAACTGCCCCTTGCTTTATGCTTTAGTTCTGTTGTCAGTTTGTTGGTTTTACTTTTTCTTGAACTTTTGTTTGTTTTCCCTACATGCCACATATAAGTGAGACCATTGGTATTTCTTTTTCTTCTGGCTTATTTCCTCTAGCATGATTTCTTCTAGCACCATACATGTTGCCAAAAATGATACGTCTTTTTGATTGTTGAAATATTTCATTGTGTAAATAAACCACAACTTTCTGATCCAGTTGTCTGTTCGGGGGACATTTGGGTTTTTTCCATATCCTGGCTATTGTAGATAGTACTGCAGTGAACGTACAGCTTAGGTTTCCTTTTGATTTTGTGTTTTTGTCTCCTTTGGGCACATTTCCAGAAATGGGATTGCTGGAGCAAATGGCAGTTCCATTCTCAGTGAGAGTCCTCCACACAGCTTTCCATAGTGGCTGAATCAATTAGCATTCCTACCAGCAGTGTAAAAAGTTACTTTTACTTCATCCTCACCATCATTTTTTTTTTTTTTTTGATAATGGGCTATTCTTACTGGTATTAAGGTGCTTATATCATTGTGGATTTGGTTGTAAGAATTTGATACTGTCAGCTCTCTCATCCCAGCCTCAGTATAAATACTGCAGCAGTTTAGATGATTTGAATCTGGGGACAGGGAAAATACAATATTAAATTGAATTTGGTTTATTTGTTGTATGTGAAAGAGATTTGGCCAGATGCTTTTATTCTTAACAGTGTTTTTTCAAAATGCTATTTTATTCCATTCCCAGATTTCTTGAGAAAGGGTCTGTAATTTTTGTTTTGTATCTATATTTTTGTTAGTTTGTACAAAGCAGTTAAGAGTTGATTAGATGGTGGCTTGTACTTTTAATCCCAGCCGAGGGAAGCCAAGACTAGGAATCACTTGAGTCCGCAGCCTTGAAAAAAAATAGCTGGGCGTGGTGGCATGCACCTATAATCCCAGCTACCTGGGAGCCTGAGGCTGGGGATCACTTGAGTCCTTGGTACCCCAGGGAATGTGAGTCTGCAGTTCCCTGGGCAACATAGCAAGACCTAGTCTCAAAAAAGAAGAAAAAAAGAGTTGATTATCCTCTAAGCATCCTGCTATATCTATATATATCTAGATAGATAGTTTTGTTTGTTTTTGTTTTTTGTTTGTTTGTTTGTTTGTTTTGAGACTAGGTCTCACTATTTTTGCCCGTGGAACCACAGGCTCTCGTTACCCCGGGTACCACAGACTCAAGCAATCCCCAGCCTCAGCTTCCCAGGGAACTGGGATTACAGGCATGTACCACCACGCCCAGCTATTTTTTTGGAACTAGGTCTCGCTACGAACCCCAGGCGGGCCTTGAACAGCGATCCCTTGCCCTGGCCGCTTCATAGGCTGAAGCTTACAGGCACGAGCCACCATGCCTGGCCTCTATATATATATATTTTTTTTTTTTTAATGTTTTATTTATTTATTTATTTACTTACTTACTTATTTAATTTTGGGACTAGGTCTCACTATGTTGCCCAGGGTTGTCTCGAACCCACAGACTCAAGTGATTTCTAGCCTCATCCTCCCAGGTAGCTGGGATTACAGGCACGTGCCACTGTGGCCAGCTAGCATCTTACTGTATTAAAATTGAAAGCCCAGTTATTGAAAAGACAGTCTTCATTAAGCTTTTATGTACATATTAATGGAAAAAGTGACCATTCCCCATTTCAAGAAAAATGTTCCTGTATTTGGCATTGAAATTCTTTCCTAAATTATATTTGTAGCTGACTCTTTGGCATTTTGCATTGTTGTACTTTAATCCAATCAGAAAGTCTTGTTTTTCTGGTTTTATCTCATGGTATACATGCCTACGACACACCCTACTCCAGAATACTCACCATTTTTTTAATCTATATGTTCTTGTCTAATTGCTTTTATTCTCTTTGATACTTCTCTTCTAAGAACATTTCCCCCTTTCACATTTTGGGCCATACACATTTTTCAAGATCCAACTAACTACCTCTGTGAAAGACATTTTTAGCCTCTTTCCAGATACCAGTGAGTTTCTTCTTCCTTTTTGTTCTTATAGTTCTTATAAAACTGTGTATATTAATTATGTCCTGCCTTCTTGTGTCTTGATTGCTAGATGATATACATTTGTTGAGAACTTCGTTATAATTACATTCTCCATCTACAAGGGCATAGTGAACATGTTATTGACTATAATTGTCACAAATTTTATTAGTTCACCTTACTGTCCTGTAATATGCGCAGTAGTGTAGATGTTATATGCCACTTTGTTAAAATTTTATGTTCTATTAGCATCACGGGAAGGCTTGAAGGCTTGACTTTCATGTCCTCGATATTAGGTGGAGGATCCCAGACGAGCCCCCAAATGTTACGGGCCGGAATCCTCCAGACTCAAGAAAGCAACGAGCCCACAAGAGATGCAAAAACAACAAGCTTTTATTGCAGGTTGACCTGGGTCCAACCTGAGACTCCACCCACACAGTGGCAGTCTCTTGGAGGAAGGACCCTGGTCTCAGCTTCTTAGGGGTTTATATACTGTTCACAGTGACTTGGTATTTTTTCATAGTTAACCTGTTTAGACATAGTTAAAGTTATATAGCATGTTTTGACATAGTTAAGACTCTCTGACTGATAACAGGAAACCATCTGGAGCCACTGTGGCCTCAGCATTATCTGAAACGGCGTGCAAGGTTAAGAGTTAACTTTATCTATGCAATGCTTCAATTCTGCTCATCAGTATATTTTGCAATTCACATACCTTGCTGTTCACCTCAGATCTATGGTCAGCTTGCTAGTTTTGTCTTTTATTTGGTTTCTCTGTATTTCCACATATAAGAGAAACCATCTGCTATTATCTTTTCACTTTGATTTATTTTGGTTGGATAATTACATGGCACCCTTTAAAGAGGGAAAGCAGCACACAAAAGAGTGTGCCCCATTTTGGGGTAAAATCAGAGCAATTAGAACATTTAAAAACTGGGACATAACTGGGCACGGTAGCTCGTGCCTGTAAGCTTCAGCCTATGAAGCAGCTAGGCCTAGGGATCGTGGTTCGAGTCCCACCTGGGGCCAGTAGCAAGACCTAGTTCCAAGAAAATAGCTGGGCGTGGTGGCGTGCGCCTGTCATCCTAGCTACCTGGGAAGCTGAGACTGGGGATTGCTTGAGTCTGTGGTACCCCGGGCAACGAGAGCCTGTGGTTCCATGGGCAAAAATAGCGAGATCTAGTCTAAAAAAAAAAAAAAAAAAAAAAACCTGGGACAAAGGAGTTATGGTATAAAAATCACTAGGCATAACTACTAAAATATATTGAAATCTATCAGCGATGTTTAAATCTGTGTGTTAATAGTGAAACTTGAAGGAACTCTACCTCATTGGTTCTATTTTTAGTTTAAGTACAGTTTGGTGTGGGGTAGGTGGCTCATGCCAGTAAGCTTCAGCCTATGAAGCGGCTGGGGCTGGGTATCGCAGTTCGAGTCCCGCTTGGGGCAACACAGTGAGAGACCTAGTTCCAAAAAAATAGCTGAGCATGGTGGAGCACGCCTGTAATCCCAACTACCTGGGAAATTGAGGCTGGGGATTGCTTGAGTCTGTGGTACCCTGGGCAAGGTGAGCTTGTGGTTCCATGGGCAAAAATAAAAATAGCAAGGCCTAGTCTCAAAAAAAAAAAAAAAAAGATGTAGATAATACCAGTTTATAGGAAATATGGGACCAAAGAATGTATTAACTACACAAGTCAGGAGTGCAGAGGTTCAAGTCAGCAAAATTGAGACTGGGAGTTTAGTTTCTTCAGGATGTGGACCTGATCTCATTAACAAATACAAAGATAAATATGGGCTAAGAAGCCAGGCATGGTGGTGCATGCCTGTAAGCAGCAGTCTAGGAAGCTGCAAACTGGGCCCAGGGATTGCAGTTCGAGTTCCGCCAGGGGTCCATAGCAATACCTAGTTCCAAAAAACTACAGCTAGGTATGGTGGCGCACACCTATAATCCCAGCTACCTGGGAAGCTGAGGCTGGGGATTGCTTGAGTCCATGATACCCTGGGCAACATGAGCCTGCGGTTCCATGGGCAAAAATAGACCTAGTCTAAAAAGAAAGAAGTGCTAAGAAACAGACTTGATATTAAAGAATTATTATTAATTTTTAGGTGTGATATATATATATATATAGAGAGAGAGAGATACATCTTAACTTCCTTATTTTTTAGAGCTGTGATTCTCAACCTGGGGGCAGTTTATTCTTTAGAGGATATTCAGCAGTAGCTAGAGGCATTTTTAGTTGCTACAGCTTGTGGGGGGGGGAAATGGGGCAGGGAGGGTGTTCCTGGCATCCTGATGAGAGCCTAGTAATGCTTCTAAGTGCACAGGGCAGCCACCCCAGTAAGACTTTATGCAGCCCAAAATGTCAGGAGTGTTGAGGTTGGCATGCAGTTTTCAAGATAACACACAACTATTTTACTAGTGCTTTTCAGAAAAATGTGAAGTTTAGAAAGTAACATGAAATAAAATTAATCATGAATGCTGAGCCTGGGTAAGGGGCATATAAAAGTTCATTAGACTGTTTCTCTACTTTTACATGTATTTAGATTTTTCCTTAGTAGACTTATAAGAAAATAGATACCTGTTGGAATAGAAACTGCAAGATTAAGGATGTCTCCTTTTCACTCTACAGGCCCTGTTAAACCTGGCAGAGCGACTAGGAGAGGCAAAGCCTCGGGGACTGACTAAGGCGGATATTGAACAACTTCCTTCTTACCGTTTTAATCCTAACAACCACCAGTCAGAACAGACTTTGTAAGTACACCTTTCTGACATCACTTGTGATAAATTTCCTTTTGTACTTCTGTGAGATAAACGCTTGAGACTTGAAAATAACTTGGTGCATTCTTTGTCTCATATTCTAGTTGTGTATAATCTAAGGTAGTTGCTAATGACATGGGACTATTTAGCTTAAAAAAAAGGTTCTGTTTTTGGGGCCAGGTGTGGTGACACATGCCTTTAATCCCAGCCTGAGAAGAGAGGCTGAGAGTAGGAATCGCTTGAGTTCGTGGGTTCGAGACTTGCTTTGTCTCGAAAAATAGCATGGTAGCACTTGCCTATAATCCCAGCTACCTGGGAGGCTGAGGCTGGGGATCACTTGAGTCCGTGGTACCCAGGCAACATAGCAAGACCTAGTCTCAAAAGAGAAAAGACTCCATTTCTTAGTTGCATTAACTAGTGATGCTGTATTGGAAAGTATAAATGGAGAACTCAGCAAATTCTGTTAGAAGTGTTCTGGATTTCTAGGTTACTTAGAAGCTTTGTTTTCTAATTCAAACTCTAGAATGCTTCATATAAGATTGTTATATAAAGTGTGTAAAGTCTGAGGTTTTTGCATGATTCTACTCATTTTTAGAAGATTCTGGTTCTTTATGGCAAATCTATTGACAGGTAATTCACACTTAAAAGTGTACAACTTAGTGCTTTTTCGTATAGTCAGTAGAGTTGTATAACCATCACTGATTTGGGAGCTATAATGTATTTGCCCACCACAGTGAAATTTAAACAATTTTTGTCACCCCCCCCCAAAAAAACCCTTCACATTAGCTGCTATTTCGCCTCAACCCTCTGCAATGCACCTAGTATAGCTCCCACTAATTTACCTTTGTTTCTATAAATTTCCCTATTCTGAACATTTCAGATGAATGGAATCAGGCAGTGTGTCATCCTTTATGTCTGACATCCTTTATGAAAGACATCATTTATGTCTTTCATTTAGCATATTTTCCAAGTCCTTTATGGTACAATTTGTCGTTGATATTCAGAACCAGTCATTTATGGCCAGATGATATTCAATTTTGTAGATAGGCCAGGTATTTTTTCTTTATCATATGAAATAAATGTATCTGGATTGTCTCTTTTTGGTTAATATGAATAATACTGTTGTGAACACTCAATTTACAGAGCTTTTCTGTATGTTAAGTTTCTCTTAGGTATCTAGGAATACCGAGATGTGGTAACTGTGTTTAACATTTTGAGAACTAGTTGTGACTACAGCCTTTTACCTTTCCTCCAGCAATGTAAATTTTCCATTTCCCCATATCATCCCCAAA
This sequence comes from Uropsilus gracilis, assembly GCA_004024945.1. Classification (NCBI taxonomy): domain Eukaryota; kingdom Metazoa; phylum Chordata; class Mammalia; order Eulipotyphla; family Talpidae; genus Uropsilus; species Uropsilus gracilis. Next base: position 15,051 of record PVHY01027201.1, read on the forward strand.
ACTTGTTACTGTTTTTCTTTTAATTTTAGCCATCCTAGTGATGAAATGGATTTCATTTAAGTATTAATTTCCATTTTCCTGGGAGCTAATAATGTTGAGTTTCTTCATGACTGTTTATCTTCTTTGGAGAAATGTTTGTTCAGACATTGTGCACATTTAAATTGGGTTATCTTGGGCACGGTGGCTTGTGACTGTAAGCTTCAGCCTATGAAGCGACTGGGGCTAGGGATCACGGTTTGAGTCCCACCTGGGGCCTGTAGCGAGACCTAGTTCCAAGAAAATAGCTGGGCGTAGTGGCATGCGCCTGTAATCCCAGCTACCTGGGAAGCTGAGGCTGGGGATTACTTGAGTCTGTGGTACCCTGGGCAATGAGAGCCTGCGGTTCCACGGGCAAAAATAGCGAGACCTAGTCTCAAAAAAAAAAAAAAAATTCACTTCTAGCTAGGCCTTTGATCCAGTTTTGAGTTGATTTTGTATGTGTTCAGTGCCATCAACTTCATTGTTCAGCATGTAGATACTCAGTTGTTTAAGCACTGTTTATTGATTATTACAGTTTCAATATTAAGTCTGGCTTACATAGTAAAACAGGTATTTTCTTAATGATCTTGTAGTAAAGCAACAGCATTCTTTGTAAATGCGCTAACGTTTTTCCCCAGGGTATTGATAATTTTGTTTTAAAATGTTGTTGCATTTGATAAGTTAGATGGCAAATTGTTTTGTAAGCCATAATAGTCATAACAAAATAGAAAACCACTCTGGTTTTGTGGCTAAATGATCTTTTTTTCCTCTTCTTTTTGTTTAGGTGTGTAGTATGCATGTGTGATTTTGAGTCAAGGCAGCTACTTAGAGTTTTACCCTGTAACCATGAGTTCCATGCCAAGTGTGTTGACAAATGGCTTAAGGTAAAGTTATGATATTTGTGAAAAGAATGATATTGAATGTTCTTCTTTATTGACCATAGTTACATAAAGAGGAAACGAGTGGTTTGGTTGGGGGTAGGTATTTGAAACACAAACTTCAGTGATACTTGCAAATGAGAGGACTGATTTAAATTAATTCATCATCATTGGGGGGTTGATGGGGGTTTCATCATGGAAACCCTGTAATGCATTGTCTGTCCTTGACAGTGTGTCTCAACTCTCCCCTGAATGTGTTAGGCCACAAAACTAAGCTCTACAACTTCAGGAAACCTCACTGGAGGTGTTGCCAACAAGTTACATGGGAGGGCCGGGCACGGTGGCTCGTGCTTGTAAGCTTCAGCCTATGAAGCGGCCGGGGCCAGGGATCGCGGTTCGAGTCCCGCCTGGGGCCCGTAGTGAGACCTGGTTCCAAAAAAACAGCTGGGCGTGGTGGCGCACACCTGTAATCCCAGCTACCTGGGAAGCTGAGGCTGGGAATGGCTTGAGTCCGTGGTACCCCGGG
>PVHY01027202.1:0-16471 GCA_004024945.1 Uropsilus gracilis
AAGGAAGGAAGAAAGAAAGGATTTATCTTCTCTATGCTCACTTTCTTCATCTCAAAATAGAAGCAAAACACTGAATGTGAACCAGGAGCACCAGGGGCATGACCAGATAGAAGGGCCAGAGCACATACAGTACAGGTCAGCTCTGGCTGCATAAGCCTGGTTCGGGGCCAGGCCAGAGAGTATCCTGCCCAACTGACGCTGGCTCTGGCCATGGCCATGTCTTCCCTGAACCCACCACTGATGAGATCACCTGACCTCAGCATAGGCTGGGTCTGGACGCATGGTCACATTTTTATGTTTGAGACCACGCAGGACTGTATATGGACCGATCTTAATGGAGCTTGACTGGCACCAGTCAAACAGCTGGAATTGTAAATGGATGAATCAATCTTGAAAGGCAGGGCATAGAGGCCAAGGGACAGAGGTTCCAGAGCTGGAGATTCAAACTCCTTAGGTCCTTTTCCTGGAAAGACCTTTACAGGCAGGTTTGTCCAGAAGATTTGTCTGGACTTCCTGGAAAGAACTTTGAGTCCTTTGCATCGATCTGATCTCTACTTCAAACTACTACCTGACCAGTGTTCCTACTTCCAGTCCTGCCTCTAACACTGTCTACAAAATGACGCCATCAGCTTGTGCCTGGTGTCTCTAAAGGGACTATCAGCTTATGTCAACAACTCTCAAGGGACTGTAACACTAGTGCCTGGTCTCTTGCACCGTCAGTAGTGCTGACCTGGATTGGTCTCATTGACCTCTTTCTGGGCTACTTGAGAGCTGTGAGCTGCTTCTGATCCTTTGGCACTGCCTCCTGGTGCTGTGCCTCTGGCACTGAGGAGTCAGAAGGCTGCCACTGGCCAGGCTGGCTTTAGGATAGGTGTTTCTGGCTACTGTGGTGAAACCTTAACAGTACCACCTATAATCACTTCCAGCTGCCACCATGAGTTGGGTCCTGGTCTACAACTGACCATGTGCCACAAGCTCCTTTTTTTTTTTTACCTTTTATTTATTTTTATTCTTTAAATCACAACCTCAGTAAATGGTTTTTGGGATACCACCCCCTTCCCACCTCCACTGGTGCCCCCTCCATTCTTTCACACTCCGCTCTTTGTTGTTTGATAGTCTGTGTTAAGTCCATTAGTCTCTTTCTTGTGGTAGTGCTCTTTCATTGGATGAGGGATTGTGTTCTTGGAACCAGGTGAGTCTTGATGGTAGGTTTTCAGTCTTAAGTTTGCATTGGGCATCCAGTCTGTATTTACTTGTGGTCTTTCTATGCTTTCTCATTGGAAGCTGTCTTCTCCAACCCAACTCTGATATTTTGCTTACCTTATGGTTCTGATGTCAGAGTTAGGGGGTCTAACCTCCTGCCAGTGTTGGTGAAGAAGTTTCTCTGTGGTTACAGGTATTTGTGATTGGCCATTGTAGATCATCTCCTCTGTCTCAGTTTGCAAATTTGCTGTGGGGCCGATGCCCCTTTCTTTGGCCTTCCTTTCCTCTCCCATAGCGTGAAGAGGGGGCACCATGCTCTCCTAGAAGGCGTCTCCAAAATGAGGTCTTGGGTCTTCCAGACCTAGTGAGTGCATAGATGCACTTCATGACATCATGTTTCCATAGTTGATTCTCCTGTCTTGCATGCACTGGTTCTTTTAATTGTCCATCTGCTGTGTCCAGCTCAGGCTTGTGGACTGAATTTTTACCTGGTCCCTCACCCGTTTTATGGTGGGGTTTGTGTTATATAAGTTCTTGCGCCTCCTGAAGATTAGCTGGAGGGGGAGTGAAATAGAAAGGGCATCCCAGGGGGGGAAGGGAGGGGAGGGAGGGGGGGAGGCAAACCCTTGAGATTACAAAGTTGTGAAATTTATATATAAATAAAGAAAAAGGGGAAAAAAAAAAAAGAAAGAAAGGGCATCCCCCCGCCCCACTCACCCGCACATGCGCCGGTACCTCCCTGCACGGGGAAAGGGCCCAGGTGGCTATGCATGTGCCATCCCAACCTCCCCGTTGCACGGGGGGGTTGGGGGCAACATGTCTCAACCAATCCAGGTTCCAGATGGCTGCCCCGTGCAACAACCCATGCTGGTGGATGGGGTTAAAACCCTACCTGGTCCCCCCTCCCGGGCTCTCCAGGCTTGGGGGGGTTTACCCAGGGGTCTTCTTTGCCTTTTTCCCCCCTGCAGGCTGCAGCAACCTGGAGGGGGTGTGGCCCCTCCCACCTGAACCTAGGGTGGAAGGGGAGGAGCCCCAGGCTGCATGGAGGCAGCTGGGGTGACCCAGCTACCACTGGTGGGGAGCAGCGGGTCTGCACCCCACTGCACCCTCTGTAGGAGAAGATGCTACCTACCTGAGGTCTCCCATCCAGGCATGGCCACCAGCTCCTTTGTTAATAAACCCATTGCTGTTGAACCCTGAGCCTTAGTGATGTCTTACATTTGTGAGTAAATGGATGAGAATCCACAAATAGTAACCTGTCCTCAGCTTTTACACTGTTTTAAATTTATGGAGAATTAAAGATTAAACATCTTTGTGATGTTTAATAACCTAGTATTATGAAGACGCTAAATATTTACTCTGTATAGAGGGAACAAATTACAAAAAAACAAATATATACTGAATTTAATATAGGATAAAACTAGCATTCCAGATCAGTGGGAGAAAGATATCTTGTTCAATACATGCAATGAGACAAGTGGTTAGACTTTTTTTTTAAGCTGAATCATCATTTTCTGCCAAAATAAAGTCCATATGTATCAAAATTTAAATAAAATATGAAACCATAAATGTACTAAGGGAAACACGAATGAATATTTTTATAATCTTGGAGTGGAAAGGCCTTTTCAAGCATGTATTACTAAATTCAGAAGTGATACAAAAAACGTTTTTATAAATTTTGACACAAAAATCTAACATCTTTTTAAAGGACATAAAAATATTACCTTAAAAATGTAGAGCTATAGAAGGTCTCATATAAGAAGGATTAAAATCATAAAGATGTCAATTCTTCCCAAATTAGCATATTGATACACTGATTTAAAAAAACTGGACAGTAATTTTTTTTTTTTTTTTTTTTTAGAGACTAGGTCTCGCTATGTTACCTGGGGTTGTCTCGAACCCGCAGACTCAAGTGATCCCTGGGCAGTCTCCCAGGTAGCTGGGATTTCAGATGTGTGCCACCACACCCAGCTTAGACAGTAATTTTAACATTTATATTTGCTTTGTGGAGAACAGAACATGAAGATACTTAATCTCCTAAATTTAAGTTTACAGGACACATGTATTATTAGCCCAGGAAACTTCCAGTTCCTCTGTCATCAGAGGAACAACCATTTCATAAACGTAACCTTGCACCTGGTCACAACGAATTCTTGAGGTAGACATCTGACTTAAACTGTGCCTATCAGAGCACAGCAGGAATATGAAGATCTTTTTTATTATTATTATTATTATTTTTAGAGATTAGGTCTCACTATGTTGCCTGGGGATGTCTAGAACCCATGGACTCAAGTGATCCCTCCTCAGCCTCTGAGGTAGCTGGGATTACAGGCGCTCACCACCATGCCCAGCTTTAGGAATATGCAGGTTTTAGACCCAAAGAGTTGAACCACTTTTTCTTTAGTGGTTGCTGAAATTTAAGTAATGGTACTAAGCTTCCTGCGGCTCAAAAAGCCTTGGCAGATCTCTAGTTTCCATACCAACTGACAAGTGAACTACTCAGGTCATGCTGAGAAGTCTTTTGAAGAGATTAACACTACAAATATTTCAAAGATACTTATTTTAAAGCATGAAAATAGGAATTCATGATAGCTTCAGAAAGAGAAACAATGCAGTCCTGTCTGGAGACAGTTGTTACTCCATGAACCAGCATCAGTGGCATCACCTGGGAGCTTATTAGAAATGCAGCACCTTGGGTTCCACTGCAAATCATAATCTGCATTAGGACTAGGATTAGGACTAGGATTCATATGCACATGGAAGTTTGACAAGTTCTTCTGGGAATGAGATAAAGTTAAAAGAGGTGAGTAAGACCACTTTGTGGTTTTAGTGTTACATTTTTAGTTCTTTGTGGTAAATGAGCACAATTTCTTTGCATAATTTCCAATATACATTACTTAAACTCTGATAAATTATTTTATTTAATTCAAAAGTTCTTCTAGATTTATAAAGCTTCCTGATGATTATGGCTATAATTTTTATTACAATTATAACTTTAAAATAAATATAGGTCAGGCATGGTGGCTCATGCCTGTAAGTTTCAGCCTATGAAGTGGCTGGGGCTAGGGATCATGGTTCGAGTCCCGCTTGGGGTAACATAGCGAGACCTAGTCCCAAAAAATAGCTGGGTGTGGGGGCACACACCTGTAATCCCAGCTACCTGGGAAGCTGAGGCTGGGGATTGCTTAAGTCCGTAGTACCCCGGGCAACGTGAGCCTGCAGTTCCATGGGCAAAAATAGCAAGACCTAGTCTCAAAAAAAAAAAAGAAATTTTAGAAAAAGTTGAACCCTACTTAGGAATACTGTACTAAAGTGTTTAAAGATGAAGTATGCTGATAAGTGTGAGTTGTTTTGAAATACTTAAAGTAAAAATATGGTTTAAAATCAGATTGGATTAACTCATTATGGCTAAGAAGGGTTTGTTACATAATAAAGCATTATACTAAAATGTTACCTGCAGAATATAACCAGGGGTTAGAGGTGGGGTATATAGGTGTTTACTAAAAGCACAGTTCTTTTGACTACTTTCATATTTGAATTTTTTCATAACAAAATGTTGGAAGAAGGAAGCAAGCTGCAGAAAAACACTGAAATTTTGTTTTAAAAGTATGTAAGGCAGCTCTCCTGTCTGCCTGTGTCTAAGCAGGTGGCTTTTTCCTTTTCCTTTTCCTTACAAACATGTCCTTTACTTATTTATTTTTTTTTGTTTGCTTTTTGAGACTAGGTCTAGCTATGTTACCTGGGATAGTCCTGACCCCGTGGACTCAAGCGATCCCCAGCCTTAGACTCCCAGGTAGCAGAATTACAGGTGCCTACCACCACGCCCAGCTACTTTTTTGAGATCAGGTCTCGCTATGTTGCCCGGGGTAGTCTCGAACCTGTGAATTCAAGCAATCCCTGGCCTCTTGTCTCCCAGCGCTTGGATTACAGGCACGTGCCACCATGCCTGGCTCATAACATGTCCTTTAAAAATGTAGGGGGGAAAGAAATATAGAGAACATATTACACATGCATTAAGATATGAAAACTATGTACAATGGCAGAAATTGTCAATGTAATCCTAAAAATCATACCAAAATGCTAGGGATCGAAATAATATTGAAAAAGAGGAACTAAGGTAGACAGTCCTGATACATCTTGATTTCAAAACATATTTGATACAAATTTACAGTGCTCTAGATAATGAAGTATTGGTGTAAGAAAAACATGTAGGTCAATGGACTAGAATTGCCGTCCAGAAATAAAGGCTTATATTTATGGTCAACTTATTTTCAACAAAGGGATAAAAATTAACAAGAATATATTATTGAAGAACCCTTCAATAAACAAGCTAGCCACATGCAAAAAAAATTAATTTGGACTGCTACTTTAGACCATATATAAAGATTAATTCAAAAATGGGTCACACAAATATAGGAGCTAAAACATAAAACTCTTTAAAAAATTTCAATAGATGTTTGTGACCTTAGGTTAGTGAATGGATTCTTAGATGTGACATCAAAAGCACTATAAACCAAAGGGGAAAAGTATATAAATCAGACTTTATCAAAATAAAAATGGTAGAGTTTCAAGAATACCATCAATCTTTCCAGGAAGATGGCACCAAAAGTAAAGAAGGGAGTCTCTCTGTTCCTCCCAAGGGACAGAGCAAAAGTTTTGAAGGCCAAGAAAGCATTGTTGAAAGGTGTCTATAACCACAAGAAAAAGAAGATCCACACATCACCAACCTTTCAGAGGCACAAGACACTGCGACTCCAAAGGCAACCAAAATATCCTAGAAAGAGTACTCCCGAGAGAAACATGCTTGGCCACTATGCAACCACCACATTCCCTCTGACCACCGACTCCATGAAGAAGACAAAGACACAGGACACTTAGGTTCACTTTGTAAGTCAAGGTCAGCAAGTGCCAGACCAAACAGCTGTGAGGAAGCTCTTATGACACTGATATGGTCAAGGTCAAACCCTGGCCAGACCTGATGGAGCAAAGGAGCTGTATGCCTGTTTCCTGACTAGATGCTTTGGATGTTGCCAATGAAATTGTGATCATCTAAACTGAATCCAGATGGCTAATTCTAAATATAATTTTTTTTACCAGAAAAAGAATACCATCAAGAAAGTGAATGGGAAAAAAGTGAATGAAAACTCACAGAATGAGAGACAATATTTGCAAATCATAAATCTAGTGGAAAATGTACCCAGAGCATATAAAGAACTTTTACAACTCAGTAAGACCAAAAAAGAGAGAGAAACCCACCATTTAAAAAAATATATATATATAAAGGGGCATTTCTTCAAAGAAGACATACAAATGAACAACAATGAAAAAATATTTAACACCATTAGAAATTGGGAAATGCAAATCAAAACCACAATAAGATAATACTTCATACCCACTAGGAAGGTTACAATTAAAAAGACAAATAATAACAAGTGTTGGAAAGATTGTGAAGAAACTGAAGCATTCACACACTGCTTGTGAGGATATAAAAAATACAGTAAAATGGTACAATCACTTTGGAAAATAGTCTGACAGTTGCTCAAAATGTTAAACATAGCGTTACCATATGACTTACCAATTTCACTCCTCCATATGTACTCAAGAAAAAAAAAGCCCATAAAAAATGAATTTTAGTAGCCTCATTGTTGCCTAATTTGTGTATAGGTATAAACAACTCAAATGGCTAACTTTAAACAAGGTGGACCCATCTACCACACAAAGGCAAAGCAAGAGGGCTCTCAGTGTGAAAAATCTTTAATAGAATTAGTATTCAGCTGGGCATGGTGGTACACCTATAATCCCATCTATTTGGGAGGTGGAGGCTAGGAATCACTTGAGTCTTTGGGTTTGACACTACCCCAGGCAACAGAGTGAGACCTAGTCTCAAAAATGTAGCTGGGCGTGGTGGCACACACCTGTAATCCCAGTTACCTGGGAGGCTGAGGGTAGGGATCACTTGAGTTCATGGGTTTGGGACTACCACGGGCAACATAACAAGACCTAGTCTCAAAAAAAAAAAAAGAATTAGCATTCAGAGAGAAGAAATGATATTCCTAGTAAAATGTGCTAATAAAGCTCCTCAATTTACCAATCCCCTTAGGCAAATGCCCAGTCAAACAGGGTTAGGTAGAAGCAGGGCCATGAGGTTGCCACAAGTCTGACAAGGTACCACAAGAAAGAGTTTAAGCAGAACCCAGAGAAGTGGAACAGAAGGAGAGAGAGAGAGAGAGAGAGAGAGAGAGAGAGAGAGAGAGAGAGAGAGAGAGAGAGAGAGAGAGAATGTAAAATACAGCACATCAAGATAAGCTGCCACTGTCTCTGCCAAGGAGTAGGAATAACCTCCCCATGTGTGTCTCCCCACATGTATCTTTTCCAAGTCTCTTCCAAGTGTTTCTACATGTCTCTTCTCCACATGTCTCCTCCAAGTCCCTGGGTGCAAGTCAAAATTGGAAAAGCAAGAAGGCCCAAGGTTTCAGTTATAAACTCAAACATGGCTGCTTAACTGCACCTCTAGCTCCCAGCAACCCTATTCAGGAAGTCAGATTCATGGCAGGCAAAGAGCTGTAGTCCTTAGCACCTGCTGTCTTCAGTGTGGAAACAGGAGTGGAATCTGTAAAACATCAAAGGTTGGCATTTACTCAGGACAACACTCACAGGAATGGAGTTTGCTCCTTACTCCAACAATATGCCCATCACTGGAGAATAGCTAAACAAAATGTGGTCTATCCAATACAACATTACTGGGCATTAAAAAGAAATGAAAGTTGGGGGCGGTGGCACGCACCTGTAATCCCAGCTACCTAGGAGGCTGAGGCTAGGGATCACTTGAGTTCTTGAACTACCCCGGGCAACATAACGAGACCTAGTTTCTAAAAAATATAATAAAATAAAAAATAAAAATAAATGAAATACAAAAACATGCTCCAACATGGCTGAACATTAAAGTGAAAGAAGCCAGTTAAAAACACTACATGTTATCTGAGTCCATTTATATGAAATGTTGAGAATAGTGAAATCTGTACAGACATAAAGTAGGATTAGAGGTTGGGACAACCGTCACTGATAAGTGACAATTAATATTCTTTTTCAGCTTTATTGACATATAATTGACATACAAAATTGTTTAAGTTTAAAGTATACAACATGATAATTTGGTATATATAGAGATTGTAAAATAATTATAATAAAGTTAATGAATAGATCCTTCACTAGTTGCACACAAATTGAGCACCTGTGACAATTACAGAACTCAGAACAAAGCAAATATCAGTGGGTGCTAGGTTTCTATTTTGGAATGAGGAAAATGTTCTAAATCTATATGATATTTACACAACTCTACAAATATACTCAAACCCACTGAATTGTACTTTAAAAAGGTAGGTTTTTTTTTTTTTTATGATGTGAATAATATCTCAGTAAAGCTGTCAGTTAAAAAAAATCAGCTTGGAGTTTGCTGCTGGACACAGAGGTGACTTTCAAATTCTGCTAGTAGCAAGAGAAGGGAAAAACTGCAAGTGCAGTAATTGCTGCTAAAGAAACACCAGCAGTTTCTAATTTTATGCTGTCCTATATTTTGCTGCAACTTTCATAGCTTTCGATAATGCTATACTAGAAGGCAAAACAGAAATGCCTTTTATTTTTATTATAACAACTAAACTGGGAAATAAACGCAATAATTTTTTTTTCAGTAAAGGAAATGGGCTAAAAATGACACAGATGTAAGTGAAGCTTAAATAAACCTTTGTTCATTAAGATGAATGTGTTCACAGGGGAGGTAGAGTTTGGTAGTAAAAATAGTTTAATGTTACGTTATTTTAAAAAGCATTTTGTTTCATTTACTGTGGATGGTCAAACATCATTTTTAAAACAGATGGTAAATCTGTTGCATAGTAAAAAGAAACAAAATCTTGTTTCCATTTTCCTACTTGTTTCCATTTTCCTACTTCTTTCAGTCCATCTCTTTCTTATAAATCATATTCCATTGTGGGAGGATATTAAATTTAAATCAAAATCAAAAGAAAAACCAAGTGACTGTGTTAATAAATTCATGTGTCTTGTAACACCACTGCTTCTTATGACCATTTTATGAAGAGCATTTCAAATTGATCTATTCTTTCTGGATCTGAAGAAACTGAGTTTCTTTTCTTGTACAAGCAGCTCAAGAAGTCTGTTTACAAAAAAGAATTATGTAATGATAATATAAATCTTTAAAATAAAATTTTCTCATGAGAAGAGATCCAGAACTAGTATGTAAGGAATGGTATTAAAAGATGTACAGTGCCAACCATGTATAAAACTGTTTATATAGGAAAGTATGTGTGTGTGTTGTTTACAACCATGTAAATAAATAAAAATTCCTCACAACAACCCCATTAAAGAGAAGAAACTGAAAAGTTAAGAATTTGTCCAAGTTGAATCCAGAGAGTTTGGTAACATAGTTCATATTTGTTAATAATTATGTGTATGCCAAGAACTCTAAAGAGAACATTAGGCAAGTCACTAGATCTTTCCTATCTCCTATACTGAACTGCCCCTACAAAATAGTTATGGAGTTATGCTGCATCTTAAGTTTAGTGTAAAGTTTGTCTATAAAAAGGAGGTGATGAATATCTATTTCTGAAATCTCTTTGATCTATGACAAAACTCCTAAAATTCCCATGAATGTAAACAATTTCAATTACTTTAGGATCCAATGTTAACATATTTTAAAAGATGTACTGGAGATGTCACTAAGGGACCTACCGCTAAAGGGGGGACCAGGAAGGAACCAAAGACTAGGAGCTCAAGGGTCAGTAAGCAGAATCACAGTGACTGCCCCATAAACACCTCTCTCATGCGTGATGCCAACCCAGTCACCCTTGCCCTCCTGAAGGGGTCCTGAGGAGAATATGTAATAGTCTCACTGGCTTCAGTCAGGTAGGACTGTGTGTAGGGTTCATTACAGTAGGGAAGGATGCCTTTAACTTTTTGCTGCTCTCTCCCCATCAATGTCTGGATATGAGGGTGAAGGTATTTTTGAAATAAAGCACAAGCACCACAAAAAGCAATATGTACAGATGGCCTACAGGCACACAAAAACTGTTTAATATCACTTGTTATAAGATAAATGCAAATAAAAACCATGATGAGGTATCAATTCACTCCTCTAAAATCTCCATCAAAAAGATTGGAAACAACAAATGTTGGTGAAGATCTGGAGAAAAAGGAACTCTCATTATTAGTTGGAATGTAGGCCAGGCACGGTGGCTGGTGTCTGTAAGCTTCTGCCTGTGAAGTGGCCGGGGCTAGGGATCGCGGTTCGAGTCCTGCCTGGGGCCCGTAGCGAGATCTAGTACCAAAAAAATAGCTGGGCGTGGTGGCGCGCGCCTGTAATCCCAGCTACCTGGGAAGCTGAGGGTGGGGATTGCTTGAGTCTGGTACCCCAGGCAACGAGAGCCTGAGGTTCCACAGGCAAAAATAATGAGACCTAGTCTCAAAAAAAAAAAAATTAGTTGGAATGTAATTTGGTACAGCCTCTATAGAAATAGTATGGAGATTCCTTAAAACACCAAAAACAGAAACACCCTATGTACACAATAGCATTATTCACAATATCCAATTCACAATATCCAAAACATGCAATCAATCTAAATCCAGACAAGTGACTGGATAAAAAAGTTACAGTAAATACATCACTCAATAGACTACTACTCAGTTATTTAAAAAGAAACTCTTGCCATTTGTGACAACACAAATTATGATTATGCTAAGCAAAATAGATGAGATAATTAAAGACAATTATAGATGGTTCCACATATTTGTGGAATATAAGTAATGATAGGAAACAAAACATAGCAAAAATAGCTTTTAAACTCTATGAAAAATTTGGTGGCTATCAGAAGAGGAAAGGGAAGAAGAGTGGTTCTGTGGGTAGAGGTCAGTTTGACAGAGTGATGCACAAGAGGTTTGGCAGTAGCAATACACATATGAAGGTTTAAAGCTGTAGTCCCAAAATGATATCGTTTTGTAAACAAACAGTACATCAAATTTGATTTTAGAAAAATAAAATAAATAAAACTTTAAAAATAAAAATATGTAGTATAGCACTTGAAACAAAAATGCTTGACTAATTTTGTTAAAAGATTAATTTTGTCACTAATGGGATTCATTATGTTGGGAGAAGTGCACCAGTGTATCTATCTGATTAATGAATCAGTACTGATTAATGAACAGGAAATTTCCCCCATTAATTAAAAAGACCTTTTATTTCATTAAAGAATATTTGAATGTTAAAAAAGTTGTAAAATTGGGAAAAATGCATTGAAAATAGGTTAAAAACATCTATATCTTTACTTTTTAGTTGATTACCACTTAGCTATATACAGAAATATTTACATAAAATGTATCTAATTTAGGAGCCGGGCATGGTGGCAGGCACCTGTAATCCCAGCTACCTGTGAGGCTAAGGCTGGGGATTGCTTGAGTCTGCAGGATTGGGACTACCCTAGGCAACATAGCAAGACCTAGTCTCAAAAAAAATAATGATAATAAAATTAATAAAATAATAAATTAAATAAATTAAAAATGTATCTACTTTGGTAATTTGCATGGATTTCTAGCAAAAAAAAGTCAAACACATTTTAATATAAAGATAAATAATTTCATACAAATAAATACCTTGGAATAATTCCCAAAACTTATTTTTGAGTGATAAAAATTGTCTCCCTATAAAATCAACATTAGAACCACATTGCCTTGAGGCATTTTTTTATAAAAAAATCTGTTTAAAACATGTCCATTTTGCGTCAACTGCAACTGGTTGATAGTGATATGCCTAAAACTTGAGAAGTAATCTAATGTTAAAAAATAGTATTTGAGAAGAATCAACATCCATTTATAATTTTAAAACATATATGGGGATAGATGGAACATACTTCCACATAATAAAGGTCAAATATGATAAAATCCATGGCAAACACGATTTTCTCAACAGGGAAAAACTGTGAGCTTTTCCTCTAAGATATGGTATATGGAAATGATGTCCACTTTCACAGCTATTCAACATAATACTGAAAGTTCTAGCTAAAGCAACTAGGCAAGAGAAGAATATAAAAGGAATTGAGCTGGGCATGGTGGCATGTACCTTTAACCACAGCCTATGCAAGGCAGAGGCTAGGAATCGCTTGAGTCCACAGGTTCAAGACCCACCTGGGGGTTTGAGACCCACCCGGGGCAATGTAGGGAGACCTAATCTCAAAAAAAATAGCTGGGCATGGTGGCGTGTGCCTGTAATCCTAACTACCTGAGAGGCTGAGGTTGGAGATCATTTGAGTCCATGGTACCCTGGGCAAAGTGAGCCTGCGGTTTCCCGGGGAACAAAGTGAGACCTAGTCTCCAAACAAACAAATAAATAAGTAAACAAACAAATAAAAATAAAAGGAATTGAAATTGGAACAGAAGTAAAACTATCAAAATTTGCAGATGGCATGATAATATACTATATATAAGAGAAAACCCTAAAGACTCCACTAATAAAACTAATTGAAATAATACATCAGTTTGGTAAAGTGGCAGATTACAAAATCAATATACAAAAAAAGAGTAGGATTCCCATAAGTGAATAATGAGTTAAAGAGGAAGAAATCAAGAAAACAGCCCCATAAACAATATCATTCAAAAAATTCGACACTCAGGAATAAACTTAACAAAGGACTTGAAGTTTTTACACAATAAAAACTCTGACATTGTTAAATAGAAAGCGGCCGGGCATGGTGGCGCATGCCTGTAAGCGGCAGCCTAGGAAGCCATGGTGGGGACTAGGAATCACAGTTCAAGTCCTGTGGGGGCACTTAGCGAGACCTAGCTCCAAAAAAATAGCTAGATGTGGTGGCACGCACCTGTAATCCCAGCTACCTGGGAAGCTGAGGCTGGGGATTGCTTGAGTCCGTGGTACCCTGGGTAACGTGAGCCTGCAGTTCCACGGGCAAAAATAGAGAGACCTAGTCTCAACCAAAACAAAAAACAAATAGAAAGCAAAAAGCTCATAGATTGGATGAATCAATATAATTAAAATGACCATCTTACCCAGAGCAATATACAGATTCAGTGCAATCCTTATCAAAGTTTCAATGGCATATTTCAAAGAAATAGTCACATGCAAAGAAATGAAATTAGACCCTTAGTTATCTCCATATGTAAAATTAAAATGAATTAAAGGTTTGGATATATTATCTGAAAACATAAAATACATAAAAGAGAACAAATAATATAAGCTACTAGACACAAGCCACTGACATACATTTGGGAATTCAGCAGTCAATGGCAAGAGAAACAAAAGCAAAAATAAACAAATGGTACTATCAAGCTAAAATACTATTATACTAAAATACTATTATACCATGAAGAAACCACCACAAAAACAAAAAGATAGCCTAGGACCAGGAAAAGATATTTGGACATCACAACTATGACAAGAAGTTTCCTAAATTTCCTAAATATATAAAGAGCTCATACAATTCAATAACAACAAAAAACTCAATCAAAAAAGGAGGTAAAAGACCTGAACAGATACTTCTTCAAAGAAGACATACAAATGGCCTATGGGCACATTAAAAAAATTAAGGAAGTCAGGCATAGTGGCACATGCCTATAATCCCAGTTACCTGGGAGACTGAGGCTGGGGATCACTTGAGTTCGCAGGTTTGAGACAACCCTGGACAACATAGCAAGACCTAGTCTCTTAAAAATAAAACAAGGAAACTGCAGTTTAAAGCCACAATGAAATATCATCTCATTTCTGTGAGAATACCAATATCAAACAAACTGGAAGAACAACAACTATTATCCTAGTGGCCAAAACAAGTTACCAAAGTTAGTCTGAAAGAGTACCCATCCAAGGGAATTGATGCAGATATTTGAGAAAAATTAGCTCAAGAAGGGATCGTAACTGCCACAATACACCACACTTAATTCTATTGATTCTGTCTCTTTACAACCTCCCTGATATCAATCATCCTTCTAAATCCAACTGCAATAAGTTCAAGACTACCTTCTATCTTAACTATTTGTAATAATCTAGTTGAGTTTACATTGCCAGAAGTATTAGCAAGTGAATTTTCTAGGAAACACAATCTGGCCATATAATTCTGTTGCCTACAGTAAACAGCTTCTTTTTGGTCATTAGAATAAACTATAAAATAAATTCCTAAGTCAGACCCACAAAGTCTTTTCCTTTTTCTAACCTCTAATGCTTACTCTTCTATTCCCTCACAAGCACTCTACTCTTCAAAAACAAAATAAAACAAAAACAAAACAAAACAAAACCCTAAATCCTTCAAGGGTCATAGTATTTCAATAACACAAATTTGCACATAATGTTGTTTCTTTTTGAAATATCCTATCATTGCCTGTGACAAATTGCAAGTTATTCCTTGAGATTCATCTCAAATGTCACAAATTTAGTGAAGCACTTCTTGCCTGACAAAGTTAAATGCTCCCACTTCTTGCTTCCATTGCATCCCACACAACCTTCAATTATAGTGTTCATTCCAATATACTATAATTGTTTGTTTGAAGATTTGTCTAACCATTTATTTCACTATGAGATGGCGACTATGTCTTTTTATGCCAATCTCTCCAACATCTAATTCACGCTAAGTATTCAGCAAATGGCTTTTAAATCTAACAATTAAAATGTCAATTTCCAATAATATAGCTATGAATGGAAAGAAAATTTATCCATTAAATCTGTCACTGTCAAATCTTGTCAACTAATTTCGCTTTATTTCTTCAAATATTTCTTTTCAAACAAGTTATCTGAATGAAATGGAGTTCCAAGTCACTAATAAACTTTCAAAATACACTAGGAAGCCTTTGTCATGAAGATGTAAAATGAGAATTTATGTTCTATGAGGGTGTACAAATGTACTAAATTTACAAATGCAACAAGTGCATTAAAATGATCAGCGTACTAAAACATACTGATATTCCATTGTGGCTATAGCTGGATTATATGAGATTGAGTCTTTTCAAAAATTTCTTCAGTTCTCCTACATTTTAAAGTCTAAAATACAATGTCCACATTGTTGCTGGAATAATACAAATAAGTTTCTTTGAAAAATTCACCATAGTAGGTACTAATAATAAGCAAAATTCAGGCCAGGCATGGTGGCACATGCCTGTAAATGACAGCCTAGGAAGTCGCAGGTGGGGACTAGCTAGGGATCGCGGTTCAAGTCGGGGGGGGGGGGCACTAGGTCTAGTCACAAAAAATAGCTGGGCGTGGTGGCGCCCGCCTGTAATGCCAGCTACCTGGGAAGCTGAGGTTGGGGATTGCTTGAGTCTGTGGTACCCTGGGTAACGTGAGCCTGTGGTTCCATGGGCAAAAATAGCGAGACCTAATCTAAAAAAAAAAGAAAAGAAAAGAAAGAAATTCACCGTACTATAAAACATGGCTCTCAGTTTTCGTTGTAAACTTAATGTTTATGTCCCCCACTTCTTATGCTAATATTGTATTCATTAGTGTGATGGAATTAAGAGGTAGGCCTTTGATAAGTGATTAGGTGATGAGGGATTAGTAAACCCTTATAAAAGATACTCCCAACAGCCTCCTCCATTCTTCTATCAGATAAGAACCAGGAGAAGAACCAAAAGCAGGTACTCACCAAACACCAAATCCGCTGTGTCTTAGTGGTGAACCAAAAACAGTTACTTCCCAGGCACCTGCACTGTGAGGGGGAAAAAAAAGTGATATTTGTACATCACCCTGTCTTTTGTATTGCAGCCCCAACGGACTCAGACAGACTTATGAGCCTAGAAACTTAATTTTGGGGAAAGATTTACATTAGACACACTCATGGAGTTATCCTAAAAAAAGGAAATTTTAATGGACAGTGAAAAGCAATTTCAGTACCTGCTTGGTCGGAAACATATCTTTCTAACCAAGAGAAATGGTTTGGCAAAAGAACTAAAGTAGTTTAAGTAAACCTCATCAGAGTGGATAGTGGAGGTTACGCAGTGGATTCAGTTGTATTCTGACATGGGAGGGGGGGAAGGTGCAAGATAAGGGTTCTGGGGAAAATTTAATGATTAAGGAGACACCAAAAAAATCACACACAAGCAAAGTAAGTTGGCCAAAGTTGTTGGTAGCGATTTTAAATTGGCTAATAAAAAGAGGGTCACTTTTTCAATAGTCTGTTGAACAGCTATTCTGTTGATAACGTGTATATACATGGAAATTAATCTTCTTTAGTGAGGAAAAATAGAACACCTCACCCAGTGAGTTCTGTCC
>PVHY01027203.1:0-16468 GCA_004024945.1 Uropsilus gracilis
CACACTCACATCCACTCTCACGCACTCACATTCACTTGCTCACACACTCAAACTCATTCGTGCCGTCACACTCACTTGCTCACATGCTCACACTCAGTCACACTCATCCACACACTCACATTCATTCACACACTCACACTCGCTCACACACTCACACATCCACTCACACTCATTCACAAACACTTGCTCACACACTCACACACTCACTTGCTTACTCACACTCGTGCACTCACACTCATTCACGCACGCACACTTATGCACTCACACTCGTTTGCTCACACACACTCATCCACGCACACACTTGCTCACACACTCACACTTGTGCACTCACTCACGCATGCACACTTATGCACTCACACACACTTGCTCACACTCATTCATACACTCACGCACTCATTCACACACTCATACTCGTTTGCTCACACACACTCATTCACGCACTCACATTGTTGCTCTCACTCGTGCACTCACTCATTCACACACTCACTCGTGCACTCACATTCACGCATGCACACTTCCGCACTCACTTGCTCACACACTCACGCTCCTTTGCTCACACTCACGCACTCACACTCATTCACGCACTCACACTCGCTCACACACACTTGTGCACTCACATCCATTCAGGCATGCACACTTATGCACTCACTCATTCACACACTCACACTCGTTTGCTCACACTCACGCACTCATTCACGGACTCACACTCATTTGCTCACACACTCACACTCACATTCATTCACACACACACTTATGCACTCACACACACACTCACTTGTTCATACACCTCACACTCACAAACTCATGCACGCATTCACACGCACACACACTCATTCACGGACTCACACTTGTGCACGCACACTCATTCATGCATACATACTTATGCACTCACACACTCACTTGCTGACATACTCAGTCACACGCTCACGCACGCACTCACACACGCACTCATACACCGGCTCAGCGAGCGTTAGCAGGGCACCTGAAGGGATGACTGCAACACGTGCCCCCTCCTAGGAGCCAGGGCTCGAATCCACTGGTCCCGACCCAACTCAGGTGCCCTTTCGCTATGGGGAAGCTGCGGCATCCACACCGCCCCCCCCACCGGAGCCCCAGTCAAGCACACCAGCAACAAAACCAGAGGATTGTGATGCAAATGTGACCGGGCCCCCCGTGTAGACGCTGCACCTGCCAGGGGTTGTCCAGCGGGTGGCCTTTGGGAGCCCCCTGGGACAATCCCTTCTTCCACACCCTGCACTAACCACGGCGCCTTCCCCTTCTGCACGGCCGCGCCCCACACACCACGCCCCACACACTGGTGCAGGGGAATGGGCAAGGGGAGGAGGATGCTGGGGAAGAGACCTGAACAGTGAGGCCGGACGGACACTGTCTGGGCCCCACTTGGGTCGGCTGGGAGCCCAGTCTGCCCAGAGTCGGAGACCCCAGACAGACAGATAGGCAGGCAGGCAGGCAGACACACAGACAGACAGACACACAGACATGCAGACAGACACACGGACAGACACACAGACACACACACAGGCAGACAGACATGCAGACAGACAGACACACAGACAGACAGACACCCTCAGTGAGGGCTGGGACAGGCCAGCGATCTCCCCGGAGCCTGGGTGAGCCAGTCACCCGGGAGGACACTGATGACTGAACGTCTGGGCGGGTGGGAGGCCCCGCCAGGCGTGGGGGTGGTGTGGCCGCGGGAGGGAGGGGGCGGGGGCTGGGCACAGACCCATCTCTTCATTGCTCCACACTGGAAAGAGCCGCCCAGGCTGTGCCCACTTGCCGAGAGTCACGGTATTTATGACACTTCCTGGAGCAGCAGATTTCTTGTTGTCACTGCGTCCAGCGCAGCTTGTATTTGTCATCGCTGCAGCAGAACAGACGGCGGGAGCGCGGCCCCCACGTTGCACTCAGAAGGCCTCAGGGAGCCACTTAAGAGTCCCCAGGCACGAGTGTGGGGGGGGCGTGGGCGGGGCCACATGTGGGGAGATAAAGACCCCATGTGCAGACTTGCAACTGTCCCCCATGGAGGTACCATGCCATCCTCCTGATTTTCCCAGCATGCATCTGGAGAGGGCCAGGGGTGGGGGTGGGGGTAGCGGGGGTGAGGGAGGCAGAACCCACAGTCACAGCAAACTACTGACCGGAGGCTGAGTCCTCCACTTAGCCTGTGGTTGTGGGTGTCCACGTGGACGGAGGTACAGCCAGGGCGGGCGCCAGGGCGTGGGACGATCCCCCAGGCAGCTGACGACAACAAAATTCCTCCTTGCCAAGCTGTGTCTGCCCAGAGCTCCCCTCCAGCAGCGCTCAGACCAGATGTCAGATTACAGACATCTGCTGCTTTGCTGGATGCGAAAACAGCCACTTGAGCCAAGAACGCATTAATTGAGCACTTACTGTGTGCAAAGGGCAGGCCGTGTGGCCGGGGTGCCTCAGCTGACCGTCACCAGGCACTAGGTGCTCTGAACAAAGGAGGAGGTGCATGCCTCAGAGGCAGGCGCAGCTTGCAAGGGGTGGAGGCGCTAGGGACCCTGAGGGAGGAGAGCTCCCCCCCCACCTCACATCAGGCCTGCAGGCCGCTGTGGGAAGACCTGCCAAAGCGCTGTGATTGCCTTCTGCTCACCAGCCCTAGAGGCCAGGCAGCCAGAGCCTTATCTGCAGAGGTGACATATTTAGCAACCTCTGACCTCTCTCCCCGCAGGATAAACAAACAGTCACCCCTGCTGACGCAGGTTAGCACCACCTGATGCCACAGAGGGAACCTCCACCCTCCTCCCTTCACCCTCTTCCCCGCTCAGCCTAGCAAAGCTCACAGTCATCCTGCGTCCACTGAAAGGCAAAAGGCCCCACGCAGACCTGTTTTTGAGTCAGCAGCTGCTGGGCATCAGAAGTGGCTTTTGGGGGGAGGGGCGGGGAGGGGGGGCAGGGGAAGCTCAGAATTCTGTGCACCGCACATGGCCTGGGCCAGATGTAGCTCCATTTTTTCCCCTCTCTGTTAAAAGACAATTATGGGTTCCTTTCCAAAGTGGAAATGCAGGAATGGAAAATCAGTTTCTGTTGCTATGGAAATAGGAGTTGGCTGGAACCTGCGGGAGCAGCAGCTGGAGTAGAACAAGTGGCAGGAACACAGCCCTGTAACAGAGGCGGCTTCCGGGGGCCCAGACGTCGGGGCTGGTGGGAGGAGGAAGAGGAGGAGGAGGGCAGGGAGAAAGGAGCCAGAGCTGGGCTAAGTACCCAGCTCGTGGTTCTGCAGCCAGCCGAGGAGACACAGAATGGTGTGTGTGTGTGTGCGTGTGCACATGTGTGTCTGCATAAGGAACATTCCCACAGACCAAAAAAACAAAAACAAAAACCAACAACCCCCAAACAACGTCATTCCAAAACCTGAAGAACAATCTCAGCCCTGATCCTAAGGTCAAGAAAGCTGGAATACATCTGAGGCATAGGAGAGCGAGGCCCCCCATTTATAAAGAAGGCACCCAGGGGTTGAGGAAATGCCTGAATGGGGCCTGGCCTCACATGTTGTTGTGTTCCCTCAACGTTTGTCCTCACACAACTCTTCAAAGTGAAACTAGGTGTGGGCCAGAAACCTTTCAGGCAAAATCCCCACGGGGCTTAGCAAGGCTGTGGGGGAGGCAGGCTGGTTATTCTCTTTCATCCACACCTCTGGCTGGCTGTTTCAGTTTCAGGTGGGAAGCCTCCATGACCCCAAGGTTGAGGGCTGAGTGTTGTCAGCACCATGTTCTGGGGAGATGGTGAGATTAGGCCTGTGGTGTTCAGGCTTCTGGTCAACCCCTTGGTGTGGTCTAGTGGAGGGAACATCCTGCTGTTTTCAACTCTTTCCCCCAAAGAAGAGCTACCAGCGCCTCCCTACTAATGCCTGTGAGGCCAAGCAGAAGGGTCTTTCACCTTCATAAGGGGACTTGGGAGTTAGACGTCTGACACCATCTCATCTTATCATTGCATCGATGTTGTCCAGGAAAATACCAGAGGACTAAGCAGTTTGCACTTACCACGTTGATATCCTGTTTTGTCTTTATTCATCCCCCCCCCATATTGGGAGCCTCGAAAGTGGAAGTGAGCAACGAGAAAATAACTTAGTAAAAAACTTAACCAAGGATTTGAAGGGCAGATACAAGGAGAGCTACAAAGTGTTGTGGAAGGAAATGAAAAAAGATACAAATAAATGGAAAGACAGCCTATGTTCATGGAGTGGAAGTCTTTTTTTTTTCTTTTTGAGACTAGGTCTCACTATTTTTGACCATGGAACCGCAGGCTCTCGTTTCCTGGGGTACCACGGACTCAAGCAATCCCCAGCCTCAGCTTTCCAGGTAGCTGGGATGACAGGCGTGCGTCACCATGCCCAGCTATTTTTTTGGAACTAGGTCTCGCTACGGGCCCTGGGCGGGACTCGAACCACGATCCCTAGCCCCGGCCGCTTCATAGGCTGAAGCTTACAGGCATGAGCCACCGTGCCTGGTGAAGTGGAAGCTTAATATTAAGATGTCAACACTGTTCAGTGATTTATTTATTAAAATAATTGTTAAATTAAAAAAAAATGAAGTACCATTATTTACATCCCTGTTGTTTTTTTGACAGCCTAGAATTTCTCCCAATTCTTAAAGGGGTGTATAGATTCAGTGTAACTGCTATCAAGAACCAATCAAATTTTTTGCAGGAATAGGAATAACCACAGTAAAATTCATAGGGAATTTCAAGGAACCCCCAACTAGATCAACCTTGAAAAAGAAGCATAGGATAGGAACACCCAAACTTCATGATTTCAAAACTTACTACCAAGCTACAGTAATAAAAAAGTACAGTACTAGGCAGACAGACAGACAGACACATAGAATAGACAACCCAGAAATAAATCCTTGCATACATACCTAAGAAGTTTTTGACAATGACAGACCCATTCAATGGGGTAAGGGCAGTCTTTTCAACAAACCGTGCTCGGAAATCTGAATATTCACATATAAAATAATAAAGTTACGTTACATGATAACAAAAATTACCTAGACTTAAGATGCAAAGCCATAAAAGTCTTCTAAGGAAACTTCACGGTATTGGATTTGGCCAGGACTTCTTGGATACCACACCAGTAACACAGGCAACAAAAGGAAAAGTAGACAAACTGATCTTCATTAAAATTTAAAAGTCTGTATCTCAAAAACGATCAACAGAGCAGAAAGGCAATTCACAGAATGGGGATGAAAAAGACCTGCAATTAGATATCTAACAAGAGCTTAACATCTAACAAGAGAATAATCCCTAGAAGAATATATAAAGGACACCTACAACTCAACAACAAAATCACAAACAATCCAGCCTGTTTCAAACCAGGCAAAGTCCTGGCAGAGACAAGTACAAATGGCCAGTGGCCATAGGCTCCTGAAAAGAGTCTCAACATCACTAATCATTGAGATGCAAATCAAAACCACATAGAGCTGCCAGTAGGTCAGAGCCATCTGGATGGCTATTATAAAAGAAGAGACAGTAGCAAGTGCTGACAAGGATATGCAGAACTAGGAACTGGTTTGCCTTGTTGGTGGGGATGTATGGCCATCATGTAAAACAACACAGCCAGCCAGCCGTGGTGGCATGCGGCTTTAATCACAAACCTAGGACAGGAGGCTGAGACTGGGAATTGCTTGAGTCTGCAGGTTCAAGTCCCACCTGGGGTAACATAGCAAGACCTAGTCTCAAAAAATTGCTGGGCGTGGTGGTGCATGCCTGTAATCCCAGCCACCTGGGAGGCTGAGGACCGCTTGAGTCCGGGGTACCCCGGGCATCAGGAGTCTGTGGTTCCCCAGGCAACATAGCGAGATCTAGCCTCAAAAAAAGAAAGGAAGGAAGGAGGGAAGGAGGGAGGGAGGGAAGAGAGGGAGGGAGGGAGGGGAGGAAGGAAGAAAGGAAGGAAGGAAGGAAGGAAGGAAGGAAGGAAGGAAGGAAGGAAGGAAACAACATAGCAATTTCTTCTAAAACAAAACATGGCTGGGCATGGTGGCATGTGCCTGTAAGTGGCTACCTAGGAAGCCGCGGCCAGGGCCAGGGATTGCGGTTCGAGTCCTGCCAGGGGCACATAGCAAGACTTAGTCTCCAAAAAATAGCTGGGTGTGGTGGCATGCACCTGTAATCTCAGCTACCTGGGAAGCTGAGGCTGGGGATGGCTTGAGTCCGTGGTACCCTGGGCAACGTGAGCCTGCAGTTCCATGGGGAAAATGTGAGACCCAGTCTCAATAAATAAATAAATGAAAAATAAAAGAAAAGATCCAATGACCTCCTGATCCTGCAGTTCACGCTAGGTGTGCACCCATCCAAGGATATGAAGAGGTGCATGCACCCCCATCACGGCCAAAGAAGGCACAGCCCAAGTGTTCACGAATGGTCAGGCAGCGTGAATGTAACAGACACCCTTTGGCCTTTAAGAGGAAGGATGTTCTGACCCATTTCACAACATGGCGTAATGCGAAGACACGACACAGAAAGAACTAAGCCAAAGGTCAGCTTTTAAACCCCTTCGAGAGGACACTAGAATCCTCAAAATCAGACAGAAAGTGGAGTGCTGGCTGCCAGGGGCTGGAGAAAAATGAAGGGGTGAGGGCGATTAAAATTACCCAAGCAAGCCGGGCATGGTGGCTTGTGCCTGTAAGCTTCAGCTTATGAAGCGGCCGGGGCCAGGGATCGAGGTTCGAGTCCCACTTGGGGCCCGTAGTGAGACCTAGTTCCAAAAAAATAGCTGGGCGTGGTGGTGCGTGCCTGTCATCCCAGCTACCTGGGAAGCTGAGGCTGGGGATGGCTTGAGTCCGTGGTACCCTGGGCAACGTGAGCCTGCGGTTCCATGGACAAAAATAGCAAGACTTAGTCTCAAAAAAAAGAGAATTACCCAAGCAATTAAACACACTGTTTAGAGTCCAGAGTTTCAGTTTAGGAAGATGGACAAGTTCCAGGGGTGACGGGCGGTGATACAGGTTGTGGGGTGACGTGAACGTACTTAACACCACTGAGTTGCGTCTGAGAAGTGGTGACGATGATCAGTTGCACGTCGCCTGGTTTACACACCATGTGGAATATGTCCCTCCATCTCTGTCTGGAAATGACAGAGGTTCCACCTCTCCATCTTGGGGACCCACAGGCTCACAGACTGTCCACTCAGTCCCCACCAGCACCCAGGACATGGACGATCACCTGTTTGTCTTGTCAAAACTCACCACAGGTGCCAGCCGGACCAGAGACCGGTATGGGAAACCCACCAGGTGCAGGTGGGTGAGGAAGGTGAACAGAGAAGAACAGTGTAGGGGAGAGTGTAGATGTGGGATCTGCGGTGATGAGGACTGTGGTGAGACCAGGACAGGGACAGTGGGGCACTCTGATCTGTCAGGGTGAGGGGGCTACTGGGTGATGTAGCTAGCAGAGGAAGCGGGGTTGGTGGGGATGAGGTTGTACAGATGTGGGAGCAGGTGGAGGGTGCTGGTGCGCTGGGCTGGAGCGGCCTGGCAGTCAGAAGCTGGAGAGAATGCCAGATGGTTAGAAGACAGGGAGAAGGGACGTTCAGGAGCATCTGCTATGTCCTCTCAGCAGGTAAGCCTCATGCAGGGAACTCAGCCTTGGTTTGAGACTTCTGGAGGACGGAGGACTGGCTATCAGGTCAGCAGAGGACGGACAGTGTGATCTGACTCAGTGCTCCAGGTGGGAGGTAGCAGGTTCCATTTTCCAGCTGAGAAACCTGAGGAGCTAGATGCCAAGGCACCTGCCAAGGTCACATCTGGTTGGTAAGTGGGCGGGTGTGAGAGGGAAGGAGGGGGGGGCATAAACACAGGCTCAACTGTCTCAAACTGTAACGGAAGAAACACAATGGTCTGCTTAGAAACACAAGTTCCAGCCCAAAGGTCAAAGAGGGAATGATTTGAACAACAAACAAAGTAGAATTGTAGAAGTGGACTATATGTCTAAGATACATTATCTTATATTAAATCTACGCATCCATGCTCTTATAGATTATTATTATTATTATTATTATTATTATTATTATTATTATTTGAGACTAGGTCTTGCTATTTTTGCCTGTGGAACCACAGGCTCTCGTTGCCCAGGGTACCACAGACTCAAGCCATCCCCAGCCTCAGCCTCCCAGGTAGCTGGGATGACAGGCGCACGCCACCACACCCAGCTATTTTTCTGGAACTAGGTCTCGCTATGGGCCCCAAGTGGGACTCAAACCTTGATCCCTAGCCTCAGCCGCTTCATAGGCTGAAGCTTACAGGCACGATCCACCACGCCCAGTCATGCTCTTAGAGATTAAAAGACAATCAACACATGGGAGAGAAGACCCAAATCTTCCATAGTGAAGGATTCCAAATAAATGATAGGGATACGCCACACCCCAGGGTAAATCCCCCTACTTCCTCATGAAAGGCTGTACCCAGAGACTTCCTCCCATGAGTGCAGTATGGAAAGGGGGAAATAGGGTCGCTGCACTAGAGAAACCCCACAAACATGACCTCAGTCAAGGAATCGAGGTCAGCAGTGGCAGCGATGAGTCAAGTTGATGTCCTATGATTGACAGGATGTGATGAAAACGACACTCCACTTCTGAGGTCCTCGGCTCCAAAACCCATCACCCCAGTGCAGCTGTGCAAAAGCACTGGATGATTTCCAAGAGTCGAGTCTTCTCCAGTCCACTGACAGTGCTGTCATCAGATAGGGGAACCTTGTGGCAGTGTCACAGCCGAAGGGTGTGATGGGATCACAGCTAGCGGTCATGCGATCTAGGTGAGCCCTGAGGAGTTCTGAATACACTGGAACATTCTCTTGGTGATAATGTGTCAGTATCGGTGTGTTGACTGCAATAAACATCCCACAGCGCGTTTGTGAATCATAGGGGAACCCCGGGGGGGTGGAGGGGTGGGGTGCTCGGTACGACTGGCTGGGTTTTTCTCGGTACTACTAGCTGGGTGGTATCTCCAAGGAGAGAAGCGTTTCACCATGGATACCAGATGCCCCTTCCTTACCAGGCTCCAAAGTCAGGGCCACACCTCTTCCTTCAGGCAGGAGTCTAAATGGTGGAAGACAGAAGTCCCCGTGAGACTGTGGCCGCCCTGAAGGCAGGGTCCACTTTCTGCTAGAGGTGCTCAAGGAGCCTCCCTCAGTGTCTGGACCATCTGTGTGCATTTTATTTCCCTTCAAGGCCCCTTGAGTTTCTGTGCAGGTGGGAAAAGAAGCCAAGTATGTGATGTCCATTTTTAAGGCTGCTCCAAAATGACCAGACTCCTGAATCTCCCCTCCTGAGCCCGACCGATGCTCCTAAGGAGCAAAACTCCATGATTTGCTGGATGTGGAACCTAAGCTTCCTGTCTGGCCCCTCCAGTTTCAGCACCCCAATGCCTTCAGGGTCCCAGGCTAAGCCAAGCGGTAACAGTTGTAAGGGTTGAAAACGGTGATGTTGCCAACTCTAGAATACAAAAGGCCCCAACATCCCAGCAAACCCTTTCTTTGTGCAAGATGGAGCTCTTGGAAGGCAGACAGCAGGTCACCCCAAAACACTGGGTGGGTGTATCAGTGGATGCACAGACCACGTCTGGGGTGAGCGCTCTGCCAAAGTTCTTAAGAGCAGAACAGGATGTGCCTCTGGACGAGGCAGGAAGAACAAATCTGGAAATCAGATTAAGACGTCATGATGAAAAAAAAGGTCAATTGTATTAGCATGAGCTGAAGGACGATTAGGTAGAGAGAAAATGGCACTGTGGGAGGAACGCAGAAAAAACCATCCCAGAGTGGGTCTGCTAAGTGTTTCCCACGTTGTCTGGGGGGGGGGAAGGAGGGGGCTCTGGAAACCTCCTTGAGCATGACAGGCAGCTCAGAGGTCTGCCCAGAACTTCCCGGAAAGCTCTCTTAAGGCTGGTCCCCAGACGAGCAGGATGGCAAAGGTGCAGTAATTGATTAGTCATGTCTGCCTTGAGCACAGGAAGGGAAAATGAGAATAGCAGTGCTACCACTCTGGACCTGGTCTCCCTAACAGCATCTCGAGCTATTCTGGCTATTAACCTCATTCCTCTTGCTCCCTAGTTTTGATTGCACGAATGCCAATCTTTTAACTAGAATCTGGCTTACCATGTGAACTTTGCTACAGGAGAAAGAATGTGCTGACAAGCCAACATGGAGTTTTCAGGCTGGTTCGCAGGGCTTGTCCCATTATGATTTAATCTATTTGTGGTCTGGCTTCCTCACAGGCTCCTGTCAATTTGGTTAGTCTGTCCCCAGCGCCTGATTGGCATCACGTGCACTCAAGAAGCTGCGTTTCTGGCCTGCAGAGACGCTTCCCAGCCTCCTCCGGAGCCTGGTGCGACCAGCATCCTCTGCACGTCAACTGCCCCAACCACAGCCACCCATCTACCTGGAGTCAGGAATGACTCGTGGGAGGTCAGCAAATAAAGCGCAATGAAAACAAAATGAACTTTATAAGTTCTGTGGGATAGAAAAGAACAAGGAAGAAACAGGCCCTGTGCTAGGGGGAAGACGCCAAGAACACACGGTCGAAAATAAGCAGAAGGAACTGACCGTGTTTAATCTAGAGCAGGGAAGATCCAGGGAGCCGCCAGCTCCTCATGACCTGAAGGCCTGGAGATGATGAACCAGGACAGACGTGTCCCTGGGGCTGTGGGGGAGGGTGGTGGTGGTGGGGAACCAGGCTTCTGCAGACACAGACAGGCAGACTTGGCTCATTAAAAAAAGAGGAACCTTTTAAGGAAAACTTTTCTCGACTGCCAGTCATCTGAAGATCATCTTTGCTTTTCCTTTTGTCACACTGCTGAGAGCCACGTAATCCTGCGATTAAGATCACACACAGGGGAACAGGACTGGCTGGATGCACTACCAGCTCCGTCCTCTGCAAAGGCGCTCACACTTGGGGCACGTCACCTAGTTTCCCTGTTTTCTTGCTTACCTATTTCAAAGAGCCCCAAACCCACGTGGCTGGGCAAAGAGGAATGAAATCGTTTTGCCCAGAGCTCCGCACCAATACCCAGAAGGACTCAGAAGAAAGGGGGATGGGGACCAAAGCGAATGGGGACGATTGTATGTTGATCTTCTCCCACGGCCCCTGCTACTATGTCTGTAATATGTTATGCAGTTGACATGTTATTTCAATACACGGAATTATATTTATTATTTTGAGACCAGGTCTCACTATGTTGCCCGAGGTAGTCCTGATCCCACAAACTCAAGCGATCCCCAGCCTCAGCCTCCCAGGTAGCTGGGATTACAGGCACCCGCCAGCTGCTTTTTTGAGAACCAGGTCTTGCTATGTTGCCTGGGGGTAGTCTCGAACCTGCGGACTCAAGCGATCCCTGGCCTCTACCTCCCAGCGCTGGGACTACAGACACGTGCCACCACGCCCAGAAGACACACGGACTTTAAAAGGCACATCATTTTATCTCTTTGAATGCCACCTACTATCTGCAGCCAGGAACTGGGGAAAGAAACACCCAACAAAACCAACGTGATTACATCCCCACCAGTGTCCGTGGCCGCCTGTGAGGACCCTGTCTGCTCTGAAAAGGGAGCGGCGCCAGGGTGGCCAGGGAGGGTGAGCACCTCAGTTTGCTTTTGCACCTAGTTGCCAAGAGGAAGCATCTGCGAGTGGAAGGAAGTGAAAGGCCGGGTGGCTGGGCTCTTGCGTGGGGTAAGAGAGGAGCCCAGGCAGGGAGGGGGGTGCGGCGGGCAGAGGCAGGGCAGGGGCAGGGGCAGGGCGAGCTGGAGGGCGACCAGCTCCCCTGGTCATCTAACTCTGGGCCACCCCAGGTCACATCCCAAGGCCCCAGGGAGGCGCTTAGAAGCCAAGTCAGAAACACCTGTGGTCACCTGTACTCACCAGCGCCCTCTGGAGGACACCTGACCTAGGGGGGCTTCAGGTTGTGGGGTGTTGAGAAGGGGGGGGCCTCAGAGGCGCCCCCCCCACCGGTGAGGCAGAGCTTCACGCCTCTGAGTCCTGTCCCAGGAAACTCTCCAGGAGTCTCCGCAGGGGCTGACCCGGGTGTCCCGTGGGTTACTGCGCCATCATCCATCAGCACTCCCCTCCCAGCTTTCCTCCCGGCCCCACCCGTGCTCACTCGACTCTGGGGGACACATTCCTGGCTCCAGAAGCCTGGCCCCACCATGAGCATTGAAGCAACCCTGAGTCCGCTGGGTTTAGGCTTGGACACGTCAGGCCCGTGGGGGGGGGCACCAAGACGTGGGTGATGACGCCGGACAGAGCTTTCTGCGTCAAGCAGGGATTCAACTGGATGGACGGTCAGCCTGCCCCGGCCCCCTGGGGCCCACGGGTCCAGCGGGAGAGTGGGCAGCGGCTGTCCAGTCTGGGGGCCACAGCCAGCCTGGTTTTGTGCAGCCCGTGAGCCAAGAAGACTTTTTACACTTTAAATGGTTGGGGGGGGGGTAATCCAAAGGAGAATAACATGTCGTGACCCGTAAAAACTGGGGCCCCGTCCAGTGCCAGCCTCCTGCGGGAGTTTACGGGCACCTCCGCTGGGCGTGTCCGGCCCACCCGGAGTGGCGCTTCTACAGAGACAGAGCAAGTCACTGCAAGCGAAACCAGATGGTCCTCAGGGCTCAGAACACCAGCCAGCCGGCGCTTTCCGGAAAAGCCTGCTGACCCCTAGTCAAGGTCATCAGCCTGCAGGGCAGCCCGCAGAGGGGATCCCAGCCCCCCGGGCGTGGCCTGGGTTGACCCTTCTGACCTCTGCCCCCTGTGGGTGTCTGGGAGGCTTACTTAAGGCGCTCATGCTTTTACCCCAGGAGTACTTGTGGTGTGTTTATCATTTTATTTTTGGGAGACTAGGTCTCTCTAGGTTGCCCCGGGTAGTCCCAATTCCACGGACTCAAGCGATGCCCAGCTTCAGCCTCCCTGGTAGCTGGGATTACAGGTGCCCGCCACCGTGCCTGGCTGCATTTTCGAGATCAGGTCTTGCTATGTTGCCCGGGGAGGTCTCGACCCCACAAACTCAAGCGATCCCTGGCCTCTTGGCCTCCCAGCTAATTTTCTTTTAATCAGTTGTGTATATATATATATATATATATATACACATACATATATATATATTTTTTTAACATCATTGTCTACCCCGAGTTTCTCCCACCACCTTAACACCCATGAACCATCTTAATCTCTTGTGCCATCCCTCCCCCTCTCTTGCTCTATGCCTCAGTTCCGGTGATAGTTTTAAATTATTCTTGTTCATTTGTTTGTTTGTTTCCCCTCTATCCCTCCTATAAGTGAGACCATCCCTCATTTCTCTTTTTTTTTTTCTTTCTGGCTTATTTCCACTCACACGATTCCTTCCAGCTCCATCCATGTGGCTGCACATGACAGAAGTTTGTCTTCGTTGATGGATGAATAATATTCCATTGTGTACACAGACCACACTCCAGGAGTCCTTTTTTGTTTCAAACAAAACAAGACAAATGGGGGGAGGGGAAGGGCACAAGAGATGCAGATGGTTCACGGGTGAGAAGGTGATAGGAGAACCTCGGGGTAGATGGTGATGTAATATATCTGGATATACCTATGTGTGCAATCAATAAAAAAAAAATTTAAAAAAAATATTCCTTCTGTAGCTTTGAATGTCTCCAAAAATATCTGGCAGATGCTAATAAACTGATGGGGAAAAAGTAAAACAAAACCAAATTTTAAGGCCGGGCACGGTGGCTCGTGCTTGTAAGCTTCAGCCTATGAAGTGGCCGGGGCTAGAGATCGCGGTTCGAGTCCCGCCTGGGGCCTGTAGCAAGACTAGTTTCAAAAAAATAGCTGGGTGTGGTGGCGCACGCCTGTCATCCCAGCTACCTGGGAAGCTGAGGTTGGGGATTGCTTTGAGTCTGTGGTACCCTGGGCAACAAGAGCCTGCGGTTCCACGGGCAAAAATAGCAAGACTAGTCTCAAAAAACAAAAACAAAATTTTAAAAAACAAGAGGACTTCTGTCTCACCTTGCTCAAGGGCTCTGCAGCCGATGCCTTCCTGATTCCTCCCCAAACCCAAACCAAACCCTCCAGCCGGGGACCAGATCCTGAGGCCCTGATCAATAACCAAGTATCTGCTCAGCACTAATGAAGGGGCAGGTGTTGTTGGTGTGCATCTGCGGCGTGTCTGCACGCACGTCACAGAATGGCACGGGCTTGATGTCATCATCTGCCAAAGGCGGAAACGGTCCCGCCCGCCCCGCCAGGATTACTGGGCTAATCGGCTGAAAGCCATGTGGACAACAAAGCACAGTGCCTCCTCCAGGCCCGGCCTGCCTCTCTCCACAGTATTATTGCACTTCTGCTCCCTCTGACCACCACATGCCCAGCGCAGCAGCTCTCCTGGAGTTCCCGGACCTGGCTGAGTACTTGGCTACCTCAGGCCCTTTGCACATGCTGCCTTTGCCATTGACAACACTTAATCCTCATCCCATCCCTGACCTGGTTATTTCTCTGGTTTGCTGACCCCCCCAGTGCAAGGCAGAGTCTTCCTTTGCATCTTTGTGCCTGAGTCTTTCCTTACAAGTCCAGAGATGTCTAAGGACAGTCAATTCTCAATTATTCGTGGCTGCGATGGTCTACAAAGTTGCCATGAAGACAGAATTAGCAAACAGTGAGCCACTGCTTTTAGAGGAGACAGGGTTGGGTTTCCATGAGCTCCGGTTCACAATGTTCCCATCCACAGCCCAAGACCTCATCTTGCTCATCCTTTCTGTTTGAAGACAGCATCCTTAGTAAATACTGCTGGTTCTCAAGGAACTCCAGCCAACTCCGGCCAACTCTACGGCCACACACGCCTGAACAAGGCTCATCTAACATGGATTTTCTTTTTTTTTTTTTTTGAGACTAGGTCTTGCTATTTTGCCCGGGGAACCACAGGCTCATGTTGCCTGTGGTACCCCAGACTCAAGCCATCCCCAGCCTCAGCTTCCCAGGGAGCTGGGATTACAGATGCATGCCACCACGCCCAGCTGTTTTTTGAGACTTAGGTCTCACTATGTTGCCCCGGGAGGGTCTTGAACCCACGGGCCCAAGCAATTCCTAGTCATGGCTTCACTCTGTAGGTTGCGATTAGAGGCATGTGCCACCATGCCCGCCCATAACATGGATTTTCTCTGGAGGCCACAACAACCTTCCCATGCTCATATCAGAGCGCCCTCAGCTTGGGGGTGGGGGGTGGGGGCATTTTAAACAGAGAAATCACGAGCAGAAAGCACAAGAATGTGAACAACGTGACTGTCAGCAGGCCACAGACAGGACGCTTGTTTTCAGTACGAAGACTGCAACAAGAACGCAGAGGTCCATTGCCTGAGGTCAGCTGGGCATGTGTGACACAACTGGTGACTCCAACTTTTGCCAAGGAGAATTCGTAGCCATGGGATCTGCGGATAATGACCACCCTTTCTGCTTTCTTCTGGTTTCTCGTACCGTGGGGCATGAGCTCACCCCCAGTATCTGGAAAGCTGCCTGGCACATAGTAGGCCCTCCATGAGAAACATGTTTGGAATGAACAAATGAATCAACTCAGAGAAAGTGCTTTGTGGGAGCCAATGTCCCTGGAGAAGCTGCAGTCCTACTGTGTGCCAAGTGCTCTGTCTACACTTACCCTGTAGCAGAAGTTTGTATGTTTGCATCCAGGCCCTGGAGTCAGAGTTCTGGAGCTTGGATTCTAACTGAGGGCCTGCCCTTGATTACTTTATACAACCATCAGCAAGATCCCTGGGCCTCCCGAAGCCCAACTTCCGAGCTGTCACAGGGAGGTAACTCTTTTGGGGTGATGGCGAGGCCAATGCACAGAGGGGCACATGGACCCTGCCCCAACCCCACTCTCCACAAGCATCTGTCTCTGTGAATAGTTGCCATGGTGACACGGAGCACATTACACCATCACACCCATTTTACAGACCAGGAAACTGAGGCTCGGGCGGTTGGGTGACTTCCAGAGAGGACAGTAAGGAAGGGCGGGCCCTGGGAACTCCACACCCAGCTGGTCACCGCTTTGCTGGACCGTCATTAAAGATAAGGGGGTCACCGGATGGGTGATAAGGGCTCTTACACTCTCCAGCCACATTGGCCCGAATGATGAGCGCCCTAGGGTGGGGCCCCTGAACTTCTACGGGATAAAAGTCGGGGTGCATCCCCGGCACCCCAGGTCTTCTCGCACGTTCCCCACTGGTGTCTTTCTGCTCCTGCTTCACTTTTCAGTTCAGCCTTTTCCCAGCCAGTCCTGTTGGGGGAGGGGGTGCTGGGAATCTCGGGGTGACAACTGACCCCAGGAGACAGTGCCTGTTTAAAGGCACCAGGAAGAAGGCAGAAGAGAGAGAGAACATGAGGGGAAGGAGGGGAAGGAGGAGGAGCAGGAGGAGGAAGAGGAGGAGCAGGTGGAGGAAGAGCAGGAGGAGGAGGAGCAGGAGGAGGAGGAGGAGCAGGAGGAGG